>JARYZH020001113.1:0-40675 GCA_030021035.2 Notholithocarpus densiflorus | reverse complement strand
AGCAAGTTCTCATGGCATTCCTGTAAATTCAAAGAGAATCAATGGCAAATTCAGAGTCAGATATAAACGCCTTCAGCGTAAGGATCGTCACCATCGACCACTACATGGCTCCGCCGATCCATGGCCTTCATATCTCTTATAGTACCTTCCAAGGTACTCTACTTTCACTCTCAAACGATGCCGTTTAATTCTTCTTCTTCTTTTTTGTAATTTTTGTAATTGTTTGATATTAGGAATAGAATTCTCAATTGAAAAGAAAGTGAAACTCATTTCACAATTTTGGGTTCTTAGAATCTGATATATTGATTTTGATTTCATCGTAGTTGCTAAATATATATACTATGAATATTCATTTTTTTGGGGCAAAAATACTATCACCAAGTTGAAATTTTGTTATTTTAGTTCTTCTGTTCTGGCCATTGTTAACTGTTAACAACTTCTAATGTTACAAATGTAAAACGGTGTCATTTTAAGAGTTAACATCGCATTTTTAAAACTCAAGACGTTGTTTTGCATTAGCAACTCTTCATAGCGTTTTTTTACAAATGCCCATTTTGAACCCATAGCAACTCCTCGTAGCGTTTTTTACAAATGCTCATTTTTATAATTTTAGTGGTGTAATGTATTTTTACCCTTTTGTTTTTAAGATGAATTTTATACTTATTTGTTAGAGATATTATGGAAAAAAAAGGTTTAAACTTGTTGTCCCCACACTTACTTGCAAAGCAAGCATACTAATTCTAGGTTAGTCTCGGGTTAAATTAAAATTGGGTTCTCTAGTATATATCTCTAAAATTGTTGAAGTAAAAAGATTTAAAAAAGAAAAAGTATGTGAACTTAGGATTATGAGAAAAAAGTAAAGATGGTGTGGACTGGGTGAGGGTAATATTAAACTATTTATAACTGCACAGATTGTAGGGAAGAATTTAATAATTCCTAATGCTTATAATAACTAGGTAATAGAATTTTATTTAATTTTTTTAATTAAAAAAAAGTATTTAAGAACCCCTGAAGACTCTTGCACACTTTGCTGTGGTGAAAAATTGTTTAAGTTAAAATGTAGTTATTCATTTTTCCAAGGAACCAAACATAGGGCTAGGAAAATGGTATTCATAGAAATGTACAATATGTGTTAATTTGCTTCTCTAAGTGGATTCTTGAATTCTTGAAGGTGGGAAAGTGAGTGAGGTTCCTGTTATAAGAATATATGTTTCTACACCGGCTGGTCAGAAGACTTGCTTGCACGTACATGGGGTAAGATCATTCCTGTTTTTCTGGCGTCTTATTGAATGATATCAAAAGCTTGGATTCGTCAGTGTTCCTTGAATACAGTAGTTGAAGTAGGCATATCAAAGTTTATGAAGTTATATTTTTCTCCTTTTGGTTAT
Organism: Notholithocarpus densiflorus; assembly: GCA_030021035.2. Taxonomy (NCBI): domain Eukaryota; kingdom Viridiplantae; phylum Streptophyta; class Magnoliopsida; order Fagales; family Fagaceae; genus Notholithocarpus; species Notholithocarpus densiflorus. The sequence continues at coordinate 39,287 of JARYZH020001113.1, read as the reverse complement.
GTTGAGAAAATGGAGGGAAAATTAGGACATGCGTTTTCTTCTTTAATCTCAAAATTTAAGTCCCACCTACTTTGAAGTGAAATTTGGTGGGACTTAGAGTATATTCCAAATCCATCTTTCATTTCTCTCTTTTCAATTGCACACTAGAAAAATATATTTCTAAAAAATTATCTTCTTTTCCATTTTCTGGTGGTGAATCAGCATTGTGCTAGAGGTGAGTTCAAAGGGTTCTTCTTTAGAAAGGTTCCCTACGTTATCAAGAAAAAAAAAGTTTGAAATAACAGAGATTGCATGCTATGTAAAGCAATAATTCATGTATAGAGTACATTAAGCATATGAAAAGTGTTCGAAATTTACTCTTCCATTCTTTCTTTATTACTACATCATTATTCTTGACTAAATTACCCGTATTTTTTTGGAGGTTTTACCCTATTTATATGTGCCTTGGGGGCAGATATATCGCTTCAACCACACTAGGATGGTAGATAACATTTTTTGAATTTAGCCTATGGAATAAAAATTGGATTTATGTAGCTGGTCCTAGTTAGTCAGGATCAAGTGTTTTTTATTTAGCTGATATTGTGAATTTGTGCTATTTTTTTTATTTATCTTGTAATTTCATTTTGCATGTGATATCCTCTTCCATCCTAATGTGAAATTAAGTTTGTCTGTCCTAATGTTAAAATGTGCTGTGCTTTTTGTTGTCTGGTTTTCTGCTTTATCTATGCTTTAGATATGATTCCTATTTTAAATTTCTGAGTTTATCCTTTTTCTTGTTAATTTGCATAGGTGATGCATACACACATGCTGTATCTCTTGCTCTTGAGAAAGCTTTGAAGGTATTCTTGGTTGCAACAGGTTTTGTTCTAACCTCTGTGCTGTTTGTAATTGGTCTTTCTGGAATTCATTGCTGATCCTGTAGGTATCGATTGTATGTTTTTGCTTTGGTCTGAACTCTTACAGCTTAAAGGTAATGCTGGTTCAAAGCAACAGCATGTATGTGGTGCAGCCTTGTCTGAGCAAGGAAATTTTATGGTTACCATTCATCTGAAGAGCTTTTTGTGAAAATAGATCTGTATCCAAACATTATACTATCTCTCTTAGAGTTCTCTTATAGTCATATAATAGTTAAGAGTATGTTTATTGAACACCTTGACAAAGATATAGCTATTATCCACATGTTGTCTCCCATGCTGCCAATCTTCTTTTGGTACACTTCCTGAACCTTTGACTGATGCTCAGTTGTTTTTTTGGAATCCTTTTGTGGTTCTCTTTTTTCTTTTTTCTTTTTCATCAACCCCTTTATTGATTCTTGCTCACTTAGTGGAGCTTTTTTCCTTTGCCACAGCTCTTTCATGGCATTTTTTTTTATAAGTTCTATCATGGCATTTTCATCTTCTGTACGACACACAGATTCTTTACTTAAAATGCATAGTTTTACACTTAAGGTTTGTGTTGTAGACTTTTAAGAGTGATGTATATTAATCACTGCCCTCCTTTCAAAAGTTGCACCAAATTGGTTGGTATTTGCTGTGACTTTTGCAAGTTAGATTAAGAAAAATATTGTTTGTAGAAGTTTTTGTGCTGTTCTTGATAGAAGTTTACAGCCCCATGAATTGCATATCCCTTTATTCTCCAGTTTCGGGTAAATGCATCCCTATGATTGAATCATTAAGGATTTTTTTTTTTTTTGGGAGATGTCCAATAAAAAATAAAACTGTGGTTCCCAAATGAATCTTGGTTTTGTGTTCCTCACTAGACATGTATGAGGTGAGTTCCATTGTGATGCTTGTGGCTGACTCCCGATTGAGATTCATTATTGTGCAATATTTGAACACTTCGAGTCCGTTTGAAAACAACTTATTTAGCTGAAAGTGAAAACTTTTTGCTGAAAGTACTTTAGATAAAGTTAAAAGGTAGCTGAAATAGTACCGTGAGGCCCATAAATAGTACCAAAAAATACAATGGGCTCATGAATAGCAAAAATAAACTTAATAGTAAAAAAAACTGGCTTTTTAAGCTAATGGCAAATGCAACCTTCAATTCATTTCTTTTTTATTGATTTACATTTTATAAGATCTAAGCTTTTCTTTTTGTCAAATTGATTGTAACTTGTACGGGATGGGCCATATGCATTTATCAAAGATGAAGTTCTGTCATCCAGTACCGGACACTTTCTCACCAAGGAAATCTGATCATATTAGTCAGCATATGGATGAGTTGACTTGCATGCCAACTGATTTCTAGGTTATCTTTTCCTCTCCTTTCTGGGATGGGCTTAAATGTTTCACTAGTGGTCTTAATTATGTGAAATCACTAATGATGCGTGAATTATACCACTAGGCAAACCCAAGTTGTGATGCATCTTAAAGTTCACCAATTTTGATATCTTCGATATTTCCAATAGGCTCATTGGATATGGCAATCTACTTTTGAATTTGAGGCTTCCTCGCATTATGATGTTTATTGCAATAAACATCATAGTGTCTAGGAGGAGTATGAAACGACTAGAATGCGTGAGGTGGCAGTGCCTCCTGATTTTGGCAAGGCACTTCCAGAAGATGTTCTTAAATCTCTCACTCGGTCTTGAATTTGAGAATAAAGATACGAAATTGTGTGGGGAAGCAAAAAACTCTTTAACTCTTGACTCCATTTGAGAAAAATGTAAAGTTAAAGCAGTCCATGACATGATTAGCTGATAGGGGAAATTTATTTGGACTTGGACATGTTCACCCTAACTGTTGGGAAAAACTACCCACTTCATGGTGAGACCAAAGTCTCTCCCAATATTGTCAACTAAGTGTGAATTTACCAACACAAAGGTAATGGAGGTTAGACACAACAAATACTGAGCCTAAGCTAGCAGGATATGCAAAATGGAATCCAAAAGACAAATTATCAAACACTTAGAAGGCCTACACAATGCACACTCAAGAATTACGCGATTCGGCGCTAAGCATACATCCGCAGGTCAAGCTCCTAATAATCCACTATAAACAACAAGTTCCAATGGTCTTCTACTCAACTTTTATAGCACGACTTGAGTCTACACAACAAACTTGGAGAAATATAACGTTACATCTTTAGGAGTTTTACAAACCCAAATCCACCACAATGAAATCTTCCAAACAACTAGTTGAAAGAAATCACAAACACCTTTGAGACATTTGCTTCAATAGGTTTCGATGGCCATGGTAGGAGAAAAATAAAACTCACATCCAAACCCTTGTGTCTTTCTCTCTTTTGTGTATTTTACCATCTCTATGTTTTGCTGCTGTGCACTCTCTGATGTGCTCTCTCTAAAAAGGCTTAAGAACATGGGCCAAATAAACACTAACTGAGCCCATATGGGCCTGGACCTAAAAGGCTCAACAGAATAGATGGAGAACCTTTGAAGTATTCTAAAGAAAAGAGAAACAATTGGATCTTTGCTACCACAATTTTCAATATGTGAAAAGGAAGATGGTCCTATACCCCACTGAAGGGAGGGATACAAGTAAACCATTATTTGGAGTATTAGATCCAAAGATTATCATGAGTTCACATGTTTTTCCTCTGGGAGCATTTACACTCCCAAGCATTTTGGTGCAGTTGTGGAGTTTTTAGCCGAAAAATCATGTGAAACAAATCAACAATCCATTTTGCTAAGTATGCTTATTTAATTAGTAATTAGTCATTCATCCAAGTTAGGGTCTTGTGAAGAATTGGCTTCTTTCATATTGTGGCCAAATAAATTTTGCATCTCTCCAAACTTTGAAATTGGTTAAATCTTGTGATAGACAATGTGATTTTTTCAATATCTACATATGAATGTATAATAACAAAATGAGTTATCTTATGACAAAAATTGCCATAGGTACTGCAACTTTTTACTACAATTTAGCTATAGATAGTGGTAAAAAAAAATGGACGTTTTATCTCTCACAAGCATTAAAGCACCTTAATATCATAACAAGTTCTACATTTTCTGAGTTTCTATGATTTTGTATTGGAACTAAAACTATTCTGCAAATTAGTACCAAATTGTTTTGATTAGGTCCTCTCTTTAAATGAGAGGGCCAATTTCCCTAGAAAACTCTGCTTCTCATGAAATTATATGCTATCAATAATTTGGATATTGATTACCAATATAAGTACCCATGACTCAATTTTCCATCTCCTATACTTAACAAATTTCAACTCATTTAGGGTCACCGATGAGGACAGGGAAGAATCTCCTAAAGAGAAAAGAGCTTGTCATTGGATGGTATGGATATAAGTCCAAGAGGGAGGATGAAAATTGAGAGGGGGTTTCATTACATTCACAAAAAATTTTGTCAAGTGGACTTGCAGAAAAGTTAGTTAATATGGTCTTTAATGTACATTATCTATCAAAGATTAAGGCACTGAAAATTGTAGATAGAGATAGAATTTGACTCATTCTTTCTATTATTGTTGGACTGAGATTTTCATAAATAATAGCTTATATATACTTATAAAAAAAATAGCTTATATATATATATATATATATATGATGTTTCTCAACATTTTGTGTTGTGTGTGTGTGTGTGTGTGGAGAAACTTGCCCTAGATGGGATTTTTGATAGATACGGTGATTTAAGTAATAATATGGTGTACGGAGTAGTTTACTAGGATATAATATATATCATTTCCTAAATCAACATGTTGCCTTGGAAAACCATTAGAGGTGGAATTGTTCGAAACTTTTGTCAAGTGGGCTTTACAAAAAGCTAGTCAATATATTGTCTGCCAAGATTATTAAGGGCCCATTTGATAACCCTATTCAACACACATTTTTCACATTTCAAACACATTTACACACATTTCAACACACTTTTTCACCCACACGTATATCAAAAACACTCAAAATACCTTACTCAAACTTAGTTACCAAACGGGCCCTAAGGTACTTGAATTCTAGATAAAGACAGCTTTTGAATAATAAAATAGTAGTAACAAAAAAAATTTAAATTATAATACTTAATGCTTACTTTTAGTAATTTCTAGTAAACATTTTTTTTTTTTGGTAAATAAGGATAACATATATTAAACTAAAAAGGCATTACAAAGAAGTCCAGATATTTAGCTTATACAGTGAACCGGATATCTAGTAGTTTTTCCTGCAAGGTCTAAGACAAAATGGATCACTATTCTAGGAACAAACAAAATTCTAGTGATCAGTCCCTGTTGGTGCAGATTGCTAAAGTCTGAAAGAAAGGTTCTGTCCATCCATCCAGCCTTCTTGATATAGTTGCAAATCTGAACCAAATATTTATCAGAGAGTAAGCTTTGTTGAATCAGAATGGGTGTATATTGGTTTACTTGTTTTTTTTTTCATATTACATCCGTGTTATTTATTTATTTATTTTAAGGTAAATAGTGCGGGAGAGGAGAGATGGAATTCAAGCCATAGATATAATATGCCATAAAAAAATGTCATTACACTTGGAACTTTTTTTTTTGGGTAATTCAATACGTACAACAAATTATCCTTGCTGGCCATTACTTCAAGATAGTAAAAGAATCTCCCCTTGCTTGGGAAGGATGCCATTTGTTAGAGATATAACATCATTGAAGGATATGAATGAGGCCAGATGAGGGGGATGAGAATTGATGGGTGAACAACTTGATGGGGAATGACGCCATTTTATCCTAATATTTCTATAACTCTTAAGTTTGCAAAACGCAACCTTTTTCGGTTTTTCTAAACTGTACTGCCGGCACATTGAGTTTCATGGCCCTGCGTGGTCACATCCAAATCCATTGGTTTAAAAAAAAAAAAAAAAAAAAAAAAAACATAGCACATATGTAATAGTGTATTAAGAGAATATAATAATGTTGTGCAAGGATGGAAATTCTAATGTCAATTATTGTGATTTGGGGTTAACAGAAGTGCATCCACAAGAACAATAAAATAAGATAAATAGCACATGTACTAGTCTCTTTAAAATATGGGAAAAGTTTTGCTTCATATAGGATTATGTGGCAATAAAAAAAAGTGACAAGTATCTAAAGGTCCACTTGATCATATGTAATAGTGTATTAAGAATATATAATAATGTTGTGCTGAAATTCTAACATCAATTATTGGGATTTGGGGTTAACAGAAGCGCATCCACAAGAACAATAAAATAAAACATTCACATGAGATAACAATATTTAATGTAGTTCAACTAACTCTATGCTACATTCACGTCAATCAAAATAGTCTAAAGTATAGGTAATAAATTTTTGGTGAAATTACATTTCTACTACTTGGATTGTTTTCATTTTTTTTTTTTTTTTTAAACTAGCAAAAGTATCTACACACCACGTTATTATAGGAGGGTTTTTGGTTCGCTTAAAAGTTTGAACATTTTTATTTCTATTCCTCAAATTTGATTTTATTTTCAAATTACACTTCTACCACTTGGATTGTTTTCATTTTTTTTAACAAACAAGGGTTATCCACACACACCAAGTTATTATAGGGAGGATTGTTTTCATTTTGGTTCGCTTAAAAGTTTGAACATTTTCATTTCCATTCCTCAAATTTGATTTTATTTTCAAATTGCGCTTCTACCACTTGGATTGTTTTCATTTTGGGCTTCATTGTGAATCTCTTCTAGCCGTGTTGATCTCAACTTAGAAATTGCAGCCCAATTCCCGTGTTACCTCAAAAGTGCATCGACCACCTTATTTTTTCGTCTCAATCTTTATTGAGTCTTTGTAATCAAAGCCCATCAAACTTCACTATCCCCAGCTGTTGATCCAATATAGAGATCCGCTGCTCTAAGAGATACATCAAATTGCGATAATCTATTCAAATATGAAATTTCCATCCCAATAAAAAATTCTGCCATTTTTTTTTTTTTTGATACAAGATAGAATTTCTACTCTAGCCTAATCTAAGTGTATATGTGTGAAGCTCCCTCCTGGAGACTTGAACCCCAGCCTTTGCCCCTCACACCCCATAAGCATTTATACTTGTGGAGTGACCACCGCACCAAGGGTGCGCGGTGGTAATTCTGCCATTTATTAACACAATGAATAATATTCATTAGTTCCATCTTGCATTCTTATCTTCTCACCCTTGAGTTCCACTAGTATGAGCTAAGGAGTTGTTGCCCATGTCTTGTTGATCTGAATTCTGAAACCTTGAAGCAGTGTTTATAAAATTTTCCTAGACTATATCTAAGTCTTTGTTCATTAATGATGACAACATGTTTGTATTCGATGATATGAGATGAGATGATAGATTAAAATTAGTGTTTATAAAATGTTCAAATAATAAAATAAAATAAAAATTTAACTCTAACCGTTCAATACATTTTATCGTATTTAAACATTTGTTTTTGTTTTTAAAATGTTTGGACAATGATTGCATGACATGATCATGACCACTGAAATCTAAAAGACAAACTTATCAGTTGGAGTGGGTGGGTGTCTAACACCTTTCTCTTTTTGTAACTTAACTTCTAATGATAGTTCTTAGATTGGGTCTTATCCATATAATTTTAATTTTTTAGGAAGTCAAATCCATGTAAATTTTAAACAGTATCTAGGAATTGAAGCTTTGCAATTTTCTTTTTATTTTTGATCAATTGTAATTATTCAATTCAATTAATGGAATGAGGCATTTCTTTTATCATTTTTTTTCCAAATTAAATAAAATAAGTGGCTACTCTATGTAAAAATCTTGATCTAAGGGGACAAATGACTATAGTTGAACTATACATTTTAAGATATATTTAACACGATCTCACCCGTTCACATGGATCTTGACACAAACCAAACTCAAAGTTCACCCAATTTCACAATCTCTCACAAGTGGAACTTCAAGTATTTTTGGTTTGAGTGATCAATTTTAATTATCATAATATAAAAAATGTTGCGATTACTCTTCACATATTCATGTGCACAGCCTTACAAGTTGAGACTTGAGATGACCTTGTTTAGGAAAATATTGTACTATATTGCATTTTGTCTTACATAAAGATTATATTAATGCCTTTACTTGTTGGGGTTTATGCCCTAAAATCCAATTTATTGGCATGTCATAAATAATTAAATTGTTTAATTATATGAGACTATTTATAAATGAACTAACGAGACATTATTTTAGTCCATGAGATGCATAGTATGTGATTTATGTGATTTAGTCACATAAGATATAAATCACAAGTTCTTTGTAAACTCAGAATTTTAGTTCGTAGTCGGTGATAAAATTGGGCATTTCATCTGCGAAGACTATAACATATCAACTACGATGATTTGTCTTGATCATGGAAGTGGAGACTTCTAGTTGGTATGTTGATATGTTTTAAGAGTTAAGACATATTGAACTAGACCGCTGTAAGATTTATTATTCTCCTAACGACTATCAAATGAATAATAAATCTCACGACTTCTATTTACATCAATTCTAAATCCTGAGAGAATAATGGACCTGATCATGAGATGTGGGTTACTTTGATATATCAAGAGTGAGATCTATAAGTCACAGTCAAAATCTTAGTATGTTGGGCAGCCGCATTTAGTGTTGATGGAACATATATTCTCAAGATGGAATTCATAATCTCTTAACGGAGATATAAAATATTCTCTTGAGATAAGTTTAATGGGTTTGGTTATTCAGAGTGTTGGGCCCAACCACTTTAGTAAGGAGTTACTAAAGTATATATTTATGAAATTGGATTTCATAAATATATGATGAATAACGTAAAAGATTAAACCGGATACTTAAGGATTAAGATATAGTAATTTTCAAAGTGGCAGTCTACATTCATGACTTTGTATTATTACGAATATTTTAATGAAGGGGTTGCATGTATAATAAAGTCTTGAGATATAATTTATAGATAAGGCCTAGAGTGCAACTATATTTATATAGTGGTATTAAATATAGTTAATGGTAACTTTGGACTTGTCAAGAGTTAACAGAAAAGCCCAAGGCCCATTGGTGCTAGTGTCTTATTGGTCCCTTTTGGTCCCACTGCAAGCCACATACTAGAGCCCAATTGGAATGGCCCAAAAGGCTAGCCCAATTAGAGAATCAGTTGTATATAAAGAGAGAAACATACAGAATTTCATTAAGGGGTTTTTCCATAAAAGTCTTTCATAAGAATTCTCATAAGGAATGAAATGATTTGTATGTGAGTATTGGACACTCATTATTCTCTCCTTAGAAACTGATTGAGAGACCACACATCTTGGGCATCAAGTGGAATTGGAGTGAAGATTAAAAGTGTTCCCAAGTACTTTCGATCTTTTGTTTTGAATTTCACCGCACCAAGGTACGCTCTCTTGTTCTTAAATTCTGAAACTTACATAGTACATGTTATCAATTACGAATGAAGTAGATCCGTTAATTTTTCACTGCGTATGTTTTGTATGCGATACAAACATGTATTTTTCCAACAAATGGTATTAGAGCGGTCTTCAATTTCGAATTGCATAACATGTTTTATGAGTTTTGGAATTAGAGATTATAGTTTCATATTGTTTGAAGATTATGCATTTAATTTTCTGTATGGTTATTGAAACTGTGATTTGATAAAAACTAAAATTGATGTTATGATGTTGTTTAAATTTGAATTTAAGTATGTTAAATTGATCTTTAAGGCTATAGCATCAATGAATTTCAGTTTTGATATCATTCGCTGATTATCATGTTTGTATGTTAGTTGTTTGTTCAAGAAAAACCGTAGAAAACTGCCTTAGAAAATTTTTGGAAATTCAAGTTTCACGAGTTTCGATCGATCGAAAATCACTTTCGATCGATCGAGTGAAACAGTGATCAGACTTTTTAAATAAATTGATTTTCGATTGCTATTCGATCGATCGAATTTGTTTTTCGATCGATCGAGAGGCGATCGAGTATCAATCGAAGAAGTCAGGTGGTCAAGTTCGAATTTCTTAATTTTTTTGACCAATCGAGGGGCACTTTCAATCGATCGAAAGAAAGAAAATCTGAATTCTTCTAAGTGTTTTCACATAAAGAAAGTTCAATGCAATGTGTGATTAGATTACACATGGTTCTAACTAAAAGACCTAATGAGATCAAATGTATTAGTTAAATAGAACTCTTAGTCCTAAATAGTTTGGGACTTGTCTTTTAAGAAACATTCTAATGAGATTGGAATTGTTGTATGATTAAAAGTCTTTAACTTAATTTATTTTAATTAGAGGTTTTTAATGAGATTAAAATACTAAATAAAAGGTTTATATAGTTTCTAATGAGATTAGAATTCTTAAACAAATAAATTAAGGATAGAGTTTTTTATAACTAATTTTTGATCCATTAGTGTTTAAGGAATTCTAAATAGTTTAGGACTTCCATTTTAGTTAGTGATTTTAATAAGATTAGAGTCTTTAACAAATGCAAGGTTATTAGTTGTGATGAGATCACAATTATTTAAGAAAAACCCAAATAATGAGTGGGAGTGCTGAAATAACCCTTTTGTTAAATTTATTGTAATGTGAATAGATACCTTGTCTTGACTTCGAGTCTTGCATTCCATGCGGAGGGTATTTACTTCACGGATTACAAGGTTAAACTTCTTTGTGATTGTGCGAATGTTCGTTACGCTATTGTGACGTGACTTAGTTACATCACATTGAATTTAAACAATTAAACACTTTTATTGTGTAAGGTTAAAATTGTGATTATATCACAATGATTTCAAGACAATCCACTTGTTTTAAAATTTCTAGTGGGAGAGAGATACAAGGGTTGGATCTCATGGCCTCCATTATCAATTCATAGTAGTGTGGGTAAGCACCTCGTCTTGGCGTATATGCCTCGCGATCCCAAAGGAGGGTGTTTACTTCATAGTACTACAAAATTGAACTTACCCGTTTAAAGTAGTGTGAACAAGCACCTCGTCTTGGCGTATATGCCTCGTGATCCCAAAGGAGGGTATTTTGTTTCATGGTACTACAAGTTTAAACACTATAAAGGGAGATGAAATGTGGCTACACATGATTCTAGATAATGGTGTACACTAGACTAAGTGTAATGTTAACCTCCAAAATGAGCTATGTCATTATTACTTAGAGGCTAAAGGTAATACGGTATATTATTAGTGTTTGATAAGAGTTATCATGATAGCACTAATAATGAGAATAGTTCTCAATCAATTAATGTGTTTATAATAAACTTGCTACCAAGGAATTATAGACATGGATTGGGTTGTCGTTGCACCTAGTATAGTATGTTTTTCGGGTTCCATACTATATTGTTATGGATGCAAAATATAATGTTCTTGTAATTATGTTCATAGTCTCAAAATAAAGCTGTCATAATTTTGTTCTCTAGCTACTATTTTAATTGAATCACATTCACTAAGAAATTATTTTGGACATGGTGCTTAAAGGAGCTCAAGTACATAAATATGTTTTGATTCAGCATTGTCATAATTTCCTATGCATGATGCATTGATGGGAGATAACTTATGATATGATCATAGTCTCCATTGAAATGCTAATATATTATATTGGCTTCTATCTCAATTGTGCTACAGCATGAGATACAAGAGTTAATACTAGACTTAAACTTTATATTAAGTCTAAATGAGATGTTTTGGTATGAAATGTCATGCTACTAGACGATATTCGATATAAATCATATTGAGTGCCAAGAAAAGCTTAAGGAGTTCCAATTCTATGTCATTTTATAAAAATATTTTATTTTTAAAATGAATTGGAATTCTTAGATGTAGAGATTAAATGTTAATCTTATATGGATATGATCCACAAGTCCTTGTTGAAATCATTTGATCAATTCAGATTGTTTTTGAAAATAATTTCTTTTTATATTATCTAAATTGATGAGTAAGTTCTACGCAACGAAAGACATCCTAAAAGCTAAGACTAGAATCAATATGATTTAATTCAAATTCTTAATCTGAACCGAAAGGTAAGGGTAGTAAGAAGAAGAATTATAATACCAAACAGTTGGGCAAGCAAGTTGCACTAGTAGTTGCCAAAAGGAAATTAGACTCAAAAGTATGACCAAAGGAAAGTGTTTCTGGTTTGGTTAAACTAAGCTTTGTCCATTATTGTTTTCTAGATGGAGATTTACATGTTTTACTTTTTAAAGAGAAAGTTTTCATCCTTTGGTATTGTATGATTTGATACTTAAGTCTAGATCTTATTAATCTAAATGGTATTCAAGATTGGTGAAAGATTGGCTTTTAGAACCATTATTTTGTTATATTCTCAATCTATGAATTCTATTTAGAGGATAATATGATCTAGGATTCCTTTATTGTAAAGGAATATAGTATTAATGACTTCTTTAAGTCAAAGCATATATAAAGAAGGAATAAGACTTTTTTAGAAATAGTAAAGTACATGATAAGTATTTCCATTTGCTTATTTCTTTTAGAGATATACTCTAATAATTACTATACATTTTCTAAAATTGATTTGAAAAGTTTGTTCCTATGACATTTATCAAATTGTGGATTGGGTGAAAACCTAGTATATGATACTTCCACTTTTGGAGATGTCCAGCACTTATGCTAGAAAGGAAGTCTGACAAATTGAAATCAAAAGGTAGAAAAATGTGTGTTTATGATGGGTATCCAAAAGGAATTGCAGAAGATTGTTTTGATAGTCATAAAGAAAACAATGTGTTTGTAAAGTACAAATACAAAGATTCTTGATGATGACTATGTGAATAATCTTAAAGCTAAACATAGAATTGTTCTAGAAGAAGAATGTCAGAATTTGTTGTGAGACAACTATAAAATACATTTGGAAATGAGATGGTTGTATTAGATACACCACAAAGTATTATTCTATATATATATATATATGCTAGTACATCGGTACAATATCGTAGTGGGAGGATTGTAAATTCATACTTTTGGGGTAAACTTTTGAAGTCATTCTACAAGGATATGAATTTGATCCTCGGTCCTACGTAGAGGCCATAGATGATATGAATATGAATTATTACATCAAGGTTATGTGAATAGAATTAGATTCTATTTAAAGTTTAGAACTTGTAGAGGCGCCTAGTGGCATTAAGCCTATTGTTCTCAAATAGGTCTACAAAGAAATCAGATTGATAGATTTGAATGTGCAAACCTTCAAAGTCAAGACTAGTAGCGAAAATATTTATTCAGAAAAAAAATGGTTCGATTATGAAAAGATTTTCTCACCAATAGTCAAGTTTGACTCTATCTAGATTCTCTTATCCATTATATTTCATTTTGGATGAAATATGGCAATAGATATCAAGAAAGCTTCTTTTAGTAACAGTCTTGAGGAAGACATCTATATGATGTACCTAGACTTGTACATAGCAAAGAACCAATAGTGATTAGTATGTAAGTTGCTTAAATTCCATTTATGGACTGAAGCAAGCATATGAATCATAAAATATCATCTTTGATCAAGCAATCAAATTGTTTGATTTTGATCCAGTATTAAAAGGTCTTAGGTGTGTAAAGCTATATAGAATAATAAATCTCTTAATGTATGTTGATGACATTCTAATCATTTAGAATGATGTAGAGTTATTGTCATCAATAGAATTTTTGTTGTCTAATCCAGTTTGATATAAAGTACTTGGGAAGGACTAGTCACATCCTAAGAATTAAACTTTGTTAAAATTCAGAAATTAGGATGTTGGGTTTATCTCAAACTGCTTAAATAGATTAGATTCTAGCCAAGTATAGCATGTAATACTTCAAGAAATGATTCTTTCCTTTTAAGTATGAAGTTCCTTTATAAAGGACTATAGTCCTAAGACATATAAAAGGAAGAGCATATTAAGACGGTTCCTTATATCAAATCGATATGTAGTCTTTATGATATGCTAAATACTAGACTAAATATCTATTTTGCGGTGGGCATAGTAAGCAAATATCAATTGAATCAAAGATCACTTAATTTAGTGGGAGTAAAGCATATACTCAAATATCTTAGGAGAATGAGGGATTATATGCTTGTCCACCAAAGTGAGGTTTTGATAGTTACTGGATGTACAAATACTGACCTATAGTTTGATTATGATTCATGAAGTTTTACTTCAAGTTATGTGTTCATCCTAGGTGGTGAAGATACACATTAAGCGTAAGTATTATCTCATTAGAGAGATATGAGTACGTGAGATGTAATAATAGAAAAGATAATTTATGCAATAAATCTGGCTGTAACTTGTTTCCAAACCATGCCTTAGAGTGACTATGAATTACTCTAAAGGGAGATAAGTGTCAGATATATGGTAAATTGTCTTTGAGGGCAAGTGGGAGATTGTTGGGGTTTATGCCCTAAAATCTAATTTATTGGCATGTCATAAATAATTAAATTGTTTAATTATATGAGACTATTTATAAATGAACTAATGGGACATTATCTTAGTCCATGAGATGCATAGTATGTGATTTATGTGATTTAGTCACAGAAGATATAAATCACAAGTTCTTTGTAAACTCAGAATTTTAGTTCATAGTCAGTGATGAAATTGGCATTTCATCTGCGAAGACTATAACATATCAACTATGATGATTTGTCTTGATCATGGAAGTTGAGACTTCTAGTTGGTATGTTGATATGTTTTAAGAGTTAAGACATATTAAACTGGACCGCTGTGAGATTTATTATTCTCCTAACGACTGTTAAATGAATAATAAATCTCACGACTTCTATTTACATCAACTCTAAATCCTGAGAGAATAATGGACCTGATCATGAGATGTAGGTTGCTTTGATATATCAGGAGTGAGATCTATAAGTCACGGTCAAAACCTCAGTATGTTGGGCAGCCGCATTTAGTGTTGATTGAACATATATTCTCAAGATGGAATTCATAATCTCTTAACGGAGATATAAAATATTCCCTTGAGATAAGTTTAATGGATTTGGTTATTCAGAGTGTTGGACCTAACCACTTTAGTAAGGAGTTACTAAAGTATATATTTATGAAATTGGATTTTGTCTCCGGTCACAATTTGCTTAAACAAACTTTGCTCAACACTTGTGCAACTTGTGTCACCTTTGACGGCCCTTAAAATAATCCTTATATATGTTTAGGGTTGTAAGAAAAGAAAGCCCAAACATACAATCACGGATTAGATGAAAAACAGACCAGAAATTCTAAGTTTCATAAACCTCGACAGATACCTGTCTGTCGAGCCACGGGCTGGAACAGCTCTTCAAGGCTCGATAGATGCTAGCTGTCAAGTTTTAATGAACAACACTTTTCTCACTTGAATTTTGGACATACTTGCATGGCTTTAACACTTGAACTTGAAACCTTGTTTCTTGAAGTATTAAACACATCCTAGATCTACCCAAATATAAGTAAAGTGCGTTTTGTCAAAAGATTAGTCAATTATATAAAATAGTGACATATGTTCCTAACAAGTGAAACACATATGTCCTAACAAGAATGCTTAAGAAGTCACTTAACATAATAACATTTATTTGTACAAAAATATTTCAATAATGAGTCATGTTATATATTAAATTACCATTATTCCAAATGTGTCTAATAATTCAATTGTATATAACTAATATAAGGCATTAGAGTTGATAAATGGTTATAATTCTAAACATAAATTTAAAATAGAAAATTTCTATAGGGGAAAATTTGATGACTAGGAAAAATATGAGAAAATTTTTGGTGGTGATAATGAATGTAATTATCTGTATTCTTGTTGAAGTGCAAGGCAATGAACTTTCCTCTACCTTTTTCCATCACTCTTCACTTCCATTCTCGCTTCCTTTCGCAGAACTTGATAGCGATCATGGAACAATTTATAATTGCCTGGAAGAAAAGCTAAAAGGAGGGCATGATGTGCTCTTTACAACTTGTATTTTAACGAGTTGTAAAGAGCTTGCATGGGGGAAAAGAATAAAGACGACCCAATTTTGGAGATAGTAAAGCTTGAATATCAACGTTGCTTAAAAAAGTATAATTTTAATTTTCATGTTGCAAAATGTTTGTTTAATTGGCATCAAAATATTAAAAAGCACTAAGATTCCAATTATACATGGAAATATGGAATCCAAAGAGTTGTCTTCAATATCATATTGGGTAAGTAGTTTTTAACCTCTTTCTGGATAAAAATGCATATATGCATGAGAAATATATCTCTAAGTAGCCAACACATTTTTAAGAGATGCATTTTCTTTTACATCCATCACAATCCACATTATTCATTAAGTTATGTTTCACATTTTTATTTGTTATATTTCAGATTCAATTGAAGGAATCTCAAGGTTAGTGCAAGAGCAAGGTTTGCTATTTGTTTTTTTTTTTCAATTCACCCCCCCCCCTCCCCAAAGTTGTGTAATTCAAGGATGTTGTATTCCTAATTATATATTTGTATTTAAGTCTTAAAGCTACTTGGATTGAGGCATTCCAACAAAAACAAATGTCATGTGATGCTAGTTTGAGAGTTAAATTTTATATAAAACTTTATTGACTTGAATCTTGTTTGAGTAGATAATCTATTTAAATGGGCTTGTGATGCTAGATTGTATCCTTCATGTTAAAAAATGCTCATTTTTAGACAAATATTGTAATTTTGAAAGCAATACCATCGGCTGATAATATTTTGTTTGGACTTTCTAGTTTGCTAGTTCTTTTTATTACATTTAGGAGAATATATGCAGTCAAAGGCTTTATAGCTTAATTGACATCTTCCCATACACAAAGTTCTCAAAGATCTAGGGGGAAAGGATTCAATTAAATATTTATTATATTAAACATAAACCATCAAGATTGCTTTTATATTGAGTGATTTACTTTAATTCTTATATTTTTCATTAACATTTAATGATATTTTAGGAAAAGTATTGAGGACCATTTTGGGTGAAGAGTAATGCTACAGACATAAATTATTTTACAACATTTTTACAAACTGCTGATGTGGCTTTAGTATTTTCCAAATAGTTATTGTAAGTAAAAATGTGATGTTAGTGATGGGCCCTTATTAAAACTAGTAAGAATTTGCCATATCAGCAGTTTGTAAAAATGTTGTAAAATAGTTTGTGTCTGTAGCGTTACTCTTTGGGTGAATGCCATATTCTTATAAATTATGACCAGTAGCTAGACATGCTACTTCCTTAATCCTAGGGTAGCAAGGTTTCCCACATAGGATTAGGATCTCGTGCGGTATTGCATTGGGTGCAATTTACCTCATTTGTCTCACAATTTTTTTTTTTTTTTTTTACCTATTCAACTTTTACTTTTTACTTCTTATAAAGTTTTTCTTAACTTTTTTTTAATCAATGGTTGAGATTGAAAGTTTCAGAAGCAACTTTCAATCTCAACCATTAAAAATAATTGCATCAGGTGCAATACCTTAGGTCTTGCACCTGATCTCAATCCTCCCACATAAGTTCTTCTGACAAAAGCTAGCCTAAGCCTATATACACCTCATTTGCAACAACGAGTCAGTTCACCAATTAAGGATAAAATGATAGTTTTAACCATTAAAGGGTAGAAACATAATTCGAACTATTAGATGAACAAATGCGTAATTGTAAAACACATGCTCATAATGATCAAAACAATATGGTAAGCCTAAGTGGAGAAATCATAACACTGTATCAAAATATTAAGCCACATTAAGTTTTTAGTGATTGAGATATGTATCTTGAAAAATAGGGTTTGATCCATGTGATTGATTAGTTTGAAAACAATGATGTAATAAAATGCATGAGAAAAATTGTTTTATATGTTTACAACTAGCCCAAACAGACCCATAATCTTAGAGGGAGGAAGGAGGATGATCAGGGCTTGGCCTATACTCCATGGGTTTTGATAGGAGCATTCACATCGGATTCTTCAAATTAGAATTTTAGCTAAAATAACTAATATTGTAGTTCCTACATCTAATTATACAATTTGGGTTTCAATTAGTTGTAAGGTTTGTTGCGGACAAATAAGAGATAAGAGATTTAAACTTCGGCTGCACCTAATAACCAATTGGCATCTTAGCTTAATGATAAAGTGATAAAGAATAATTATCATGGAAATAAATTTATGTGTTGAAATTATATCGTATCTTTTAAAAAAAAAATTAAAAATAAATACACCCCATTGAAAAATGATAGTTACAATTTCTTAGACGCGGTTACGACAATAAGCTTTTATTGGATAGAAATTACCGAGGGATGTGTTTGAGGAGGGGATTATGAGTGTGGTTACTGTTAGAGATTTTAGTGTAATTTTTGACTCGTATACGCAGTTTGAAGAGAGTATGTTAACATTTAAGATAGAGAGTATGAGTTCGAGTGACGAGGAGGATGAGGAGGAGGGAGAGGGTGGAAAAGAAAACGGTGTTGAGGAGAAGAGAATGGATGATGAAGATGAGGATGAAGATGTTCGGTTAGACGTGAATTTATTGATGGCTAAGCTTGAGAAGAAGATTCTTAATGGGTTTTGGTTACACGATGATAAGGATGTGGATTTGAGGATTGCTCGATTGGATTGTCTTATAAATAGGAGACCGGAGTTGGCTAATAGTGTGTTGTTACGACAGAATCCTCATAATGTGGAACAGTGGCATCGAAGGGTGAAGTTGTTTGAGGGTGATCCCAAGAAGCAGATTTTGACTTACACTGAGGCAGTGAGGACAATTGATCCTATGAAAGCTGTGGGGAAACCTCATACATTGTGGGTTAACTTTGCTAGGCTTTATGAGAAGCACAGTGATCTTGTCAATGCCAGAGTTATATTCGATAAAGCAGTTCAAGTCAACTACAAGGCTGTGGATCATCTGGCTAGTGTTTGGTCTGAGTGGGCAGAGATGGAATTGAGGCATCAAAATTTCAAAGGAGCATTAGAGTTGATGAGGCGAGCCACAGCAGAGCTGTCAGTGGAGGTCAAACGAAGAGGTGATTCTAACCCTTCCTCATTTAATGTTTCGTTCCTTTTGTTACTGTATATTTCATGTTTTGTAGTTATTGATAGAGCAGGCAATTGTTTTTGGGCTTATATATTATTGCTTTGGGTCTATTTAAGTTTATTGGGCATTTAGAGTTAAGTTTTTGGACCAATTTAACATTGGTGTGGTTATTTTGGGCCCATGTTTTTAGTCCACAAAATCTTGATGACTCTTGATTCTCCTGATTTTACGATCCTATAAACATACCATTTTTGTGATGGTTTGAATCTTATAAATGATTTTAGCTTGTAGGGGTTCCAAGTGATAACCCAATTATAATGGCATTCTTTGTTGTGCCCCATGTTTGTGGTTCGAAGTTCAAACCCTCTCTTCCCCACTATCTACCTATCAAGAAAAAGGATTTTAGATTTTATGACCCCTATTTTAACAACCATGCTTACATTCTATACTGGTGATTTCATCCAACACTTATAAAGTTCGCACTTCAAGAGAAAAGAAAAGAAAACAATTGTAGTCGCAGGGTATTGTGGAACCTAACTAATATTTGAGCTTGTTTGTTTTTATTTGCAGTTGCTGCTGATGGGAATGAACCAGTGCAGATTAAGCTGTACAGATCCTTGAAACTCTGGACCTTCTATGTCGACTTAGAAGAGAGCCTGGGTACCTTGGAGTCCACAAGGATAGTGTATGAGCGGATATTGGATCTAAGAATAGCCACGCCTCAAATTATTCTCAATTATGCATTTCTGTTGGAGGTATGGGCTTTCCACCAATAGTTCTGCTGTTATGTGCCTTTAGTTTTTAGTTTTTACTTTTAGTGGTTTCAATCGATTAACAAAATTCTGCTGTTAATGTGTGCAGGAACATAAATACTTTGAAGATGCATTCAAGGTATATGAAAGAGGTGTGAAGATTTTTAAGTATCCACATGTCAAAGACATATGGGTCACATACCTCTCAAAGTTCGTGAAGAGATATGGAAAGGCAAAACTAGAACGGGCAAGAGAGCTGTTTGAGCATGCTGTTGAAACGGTATGCACCTATTATGAGTTCAGATTAGGTTTATTCAGGTAAATATTTATGGTGGGGTGTTGAACTGAGTTTATGATCATGTCTGTATTCAATTACCAATTTGCTAAATAATGATGATGGGCTGGAGGAATAAAGTTGGATCAAGAGCAAAAATGTGGGAGCAGAGGGGTTAGTTATGATCATCAAAATAGTTACATCTTATTGGCTTTAAGTTATTTTGAAATGCTTATAGGGATTCTTTTAAGTAATGTAAACTGCATGACATCCATTTATTAGAAGGATTTGCTTTTAATAAATGCAATATTAGTTTTGAGTTAGGGGAGTTAATCTAGCTCATAGTTACAGGTGCATTTTTAATGCTTTTTCTTTTTCAGAGTCAAGAAAAAGATTAAAATACTAGATGTTGTGAATAAATATCTTACCTTGGATTTATGTATAAGAATACCTGTTTTGAGGAGTTGTTTAAATATGGATTATATATTCTTTCTTCTTGCCACTTTTGGATTATTCCTCCTGGATCACTGATGTTATGCCTCTTATATACTGAGTAGTGAATTTAGTTTATATTAGTTTGAATGGTTCTAAAATGTGGTCTATCACAATTAATGTTATTAACATTGTTTGATTCTGACCTTCATCATGTTCTTTTCTTTTGAATATCAGGCGCCTGCTGATGCAGTAAAGCCTTCGTATCTTCAATATGCAAAACTGGAGGAGGATTATGGTCTGGCCAAGCGAGCTATGAAGGTCTATGATCAAGCAACTAAGGCTGTTCCAAACAATGAGAAATTGAGCATGCATGAAATTTATATTGCTCGAGCAGCAGAGATATTTGGTGTCCCAAAAACTAGGGAAATATACGACGAGCAAGCAATAGAATCCGGTCTTCTAGACAAAGATGTGAAGACCATGTGCTTGAAGTATGCTGAGCTTGAGAAGAGTCTAGGAGAAATTGATCGTGCTCGTGCAATATATGTATTTGCGTCTCAATTTGCAGATCCACGATCTGATGTGGATTTCTGGAATAAGTGGCATGAGTTTGAGGTGCAACATGGACATGAAGACACTTTCAGAGAAATGCTTCGAATTAAAAGAAGTGTTTCTGCAAGCTATAGCCAGGTAATTCAATTATTGTTAATTCCCTTCACCCCACCCCATTTTACCTGCACTAGTAGTGGTTTCAAATAGTGTTAGTTTTACTAATATTTCTATTCACAAACAATATCACAAAATGAATGTTTCTCTAGACACACTTACCACTTGTCATAAATTGGATGAAATTCCTAGCAACAATCTATAACTAATGTCAGTAGACTTAGGAGTAGCTTTTCGATGGGGTAGTTACTGCATTGTGTTAGGAAATGGATAGATCTTCTGATTTAGCTCATCATTTCTTTGGTTTAATTAATTCATCCAGAGTCCTCTTTTCTTTTTACTGAAACATTCTTATTAGTTTAAAGAGGAAGTTGAAAGGGGAGAGAGAGGATGGGAGGCAAGAGACATGTTCAATTTACACACAAAAACACTCATCATTTTTAATTCTCACTTTGATCGTTTTTGCAGACACACTTTATCTTGCCGGAGTATCTGATGCAAAAGGATCAGAGATTGAACCTTGATGATGCAAGAGACAAATTGAAACAGGCTGGGGTTGCTGAAGATGAAATGGCTGCTCTCGAAAGGCAGTTAGCTCCTGTGGTTGACAATGGTGCTGCTAAAGATAAGAACAGAAGAGTTGGATTTGTCAGTGCAGGTGTGGAATCACAATCCGAAGGAGGTATAAAAGTTACTGCAAATCATGAAGACATTGAGCTACCAGAAGAAAGTGATTCAGATGATGATGACAAGGTTGAAATAGCCCAAAAAGACGTTCCTTCAGCTGTTTTTGGAGGCTTGGTTCGTAAGAGAGATGAGGCCGACAATGATGCAGAAGCACAAGATGCCACTGCTATTAAAGAGAAGGATAGTGACAACAGCCTTGGTGCCCTAGAGAGAATAAAGAGACTAAAGAAAGCGTGATTAATTATATCCAGAAGGAATCAGTCTGCATTTAAAAAATTTGTAGCTTTAGTACTAAACTCCAATTTTATACTTGAGCCATCCCCTAAAGAAAAATTAGTTGTTATCATCATGGATGAAATGTTTTTCCCGAAATTAGGGGGATGAGAATTGATGGGTGAACAACTTGTCAAAGAAAAGAAATTAGGGCTAGAAATACTTCCTCTTAACTTTTGTCAAGCAGATTTTAGTATAAAATCTAGTAAACATGACATTTTCATCAATTTATTGGAAGTGTTTGTTAGTGAGACTTACAAAATAAGCTTAGTCAATTCAACACCACCTAGCTATCATAAGTTGTTAGGGATAATTGTGGGGATATTGTGGGATATTTTGTAGTATGATTGTAATGGGATATTTGTGGGATATTGGGGGTATGACTGTAAGGTCATTGTGCACGTGTAGTGTTGGATATTTGGAGGTATTGTGTAGTGTTGGTGCTGCAATTGTGTATGCAAGTCAGTTAGATACAAGTTAGTTAGGATATTGGGTTGGTTAGAGTAAAGGCTAGTTAGAGTAGCCAAGGGTATTAAAGTAAGTCTGTACACAACTATGAAATAAGAAGAATGTTCCTAATTTACTTTCTCGTTCTCTCAATCCCTTCCTCTGTTATTTTCTCTTCTCCATTGGAGGACCAGCTGACCTTGAATCCAGCTAGAAAGATCAAATCCATTTATTCCATTCCTAACATTTGGTATCAGAGCCTTGTTCCTGTGTCACCATGACTGAGACTCGTGCCGCCGCCATGAACGTGGTGAATGAAGCTCTTGCTTCTCTGTGTACCACTTCTGACCATCACAATAGAGAAATCCAAGAAATCCAAAAGATTCAAGGAATCCATACCAGAACCTTGAATGAAATGAATCAAACCCTCAATGCCATTCTACAGAAGTTAAGTTCACAAGATAGCCATTCACACTCTCCTCAAAGAACGGGTCCAGTGAATCAGAGTTCTTCAACTTCGTCATTTGCAAGATCTGTGAAATTGGACTTCCCACGCTTCTCAGGTGATGATCCTGCTAGTTAGATCTATAAAGCCAATCAGTATTTTGGCTATTATCAAACCCCAGTTACAGAGAAGTTGCGAATTGCTTCGTTTCACATGGAATTGGAAGCTTTGATTTGGTTCCAAGAAGCTAAGGAGGCAGGTGTGTTCACGGATTGGGATTCATTGGTGCAGGCCTTACACGTGAGGTTTGGGTCAACTGCTTATGATGATCCTATGGAAGTGTTAACAAGGCTGAGACAATCTTCAACAGTGGCATTGTACAAGGCCGAGTTTGAAGCTATGTCTAACAGGATTAAGGGGCTATCTCCCTTACACAAGCTCAGCTGCTTCCTAAGTGGCCTGAAGGATGAAGTACAGCTTCCAGTAAGGATGTTGAATCCAAGCACCTTGAATGAAGCATTTGGTTTGGCCAAGATTCAGGAGGAATATGTGCTCAGTTGCAGGAAGAGTTCAAGATTTCAACAAGAAACAGGTAAAGGTTCTATCTTGGGCTTACCAAAGAATAATGTAATGATAGAAGCTAAGTCTAAGATACCAATTAAGAGCTTAACCCCTGCTCAGATGGATGAAAGAAGAAAAAAGGGCCTTTGCTATAATTGTGATGAGAAGTGGGGAGTTGGGCACAAATGTAAGAATGCTAAACTGTTTTTGTTAGAAGGAATTGAATTAGCTTGTGGGGTGAAGTCTAGGGTACAGATCACTGAATTAGAAGAAAAAGTAGAAAGTGAGGTTGATTCTAAGTCTGTTAGTCAGGAAGAGGAGGTGGAGATTACCCTGTATGCACTCACAGGAACTCCTACCCCTGGTACTATGAGGGTGAAAGGTAAGGTTAATGGGAATGGGTTAGTAATCCTAATAGACACTGGTAGTACCCATAATTTTGTAGATGCTTCTTTGGTTTCTGGGATGCAGTTAAGGGTAGATGTTTCTAAGGTTTTGGAGGTTAAGGTCGCCAATGGTTCTGTGATTAAAACCCAAGGATTTTGTAGTAGTGTACCAGTGTGCATTCAAGGAGTGGAGTTTTGCATTCAATTCCATGTTTTAGCATTGGGGGGTTGTGATGCAGTGTTGGGTACTCAATGGTTAAGCACTTTAGGTGAGATTCAATGGAACTTTAAACTCTTAACTATGTGCTTCTGCTATGAGGATCAAAAAGTATTGCTGCAAGGGTTAACTCCATCCTTAGGGTCTTCTATTATGGATTGTAAGCAGTTTTTCAAGGTGCCCGTGAAGAAGGGACTGCTACTATAGATTGCTAGTGTGGAGGCAAGTGCATCAGATGAGAGACTTCCAGCTGAAGTGGAATTCTTATTGCAGGACTTTAAGGCTGTTTTTGAAACTCCTACAGGATTACCTCCTCTTAGGGGTCATGAACATCCAATTGTTCTTAAAGAAGGAGTTGAACCTGTGTGCCAAACACCCTATAGGTATCCTTTCTACCAAAAGAATGAGATTGAGAAGATTGTGAGAGAATTGTTGTCTGTGGGGTCAATTAGGAACAGTAGCAGCCCCTTTGCATCTCCTGTTTTGTTGGTAAGGAAAGCTGATGGATCGTGGAGGATGTGCATTGACTATAGAGCTCTTAACAACATCACTGTCAAGGACAAATTTCCCATTCCTGTCATTGATGAGTTGTTGGATGAGTTGGCTGGAGCTGTCATTTTCTCCAAGTTAGACTTGAGGTCTGGGTATCACCAAATCAGAATGAGGGAAGAAGACATACCTAAAACAGCTTTTCGAACACATGAGGGCCATTATGAATTTTTGGTGATGCCCTTTGGTCTAACCAATGCTCCTTCAACCTTTCAATCATTGATGAACCAGGTATTCAAGCCCTTCCTTAGACAGTTTGTATTAGTATTTTTTGATGATATCCTAGTCTATAGCAAGTCCTTGGCTGAGCATGTAAGTCATCTAAGTAAGGTTCTTGAGATTTTAGCTAGGAACAAGTTATATGCTAAAAGGTCAAAATGCATATTTGCTTGCAAGGAGGTAGAATATTTGGGGCATGTTATTACTGCTGAGGGGGTTCATACTGATTCTAGGAAAGTTGTTGCCATGCAACAATGGCCAATTCCTAAGAATATTAAGTCTTTAAGGGGTTTTTTGGGGCTCACTGGGTATTATAGAAAGTTTGTCAAAGGGTATGGCCAAATTGCAGCACCCTTGACAGGCCTATTAAAAAAGGACTCTTTTAGTTGGATTAAGGAGGCTGAGTTGGCTTTTCATCAATTGAAGGATGCTATGGTTCATCCTCCTGTGCTAGCTTTGCCAAATTTTGACCAACCTTTTGTGGTGGAGTGTGATGCTTCTGGAAGGGGAATAGGTGCAGTGCTAATGCAAAATGGCAGGCCAATAGCTTACCATAGTCAGGCTCTTAAAGGAAAAAATCTGGCCTTATCAACATATGAGAAGGAGTTACTTGCTTTAGTCATTGCTGTCAAGAGATGGAGGGCTTATCTGGTGGGCAGACCCTTCACTATCAAGACTGATCAACAGAGTTTAAAGTACCTTTTGGAGCAGAAAATTGGCACACCAGCTCAGCAAAAATGGTTTGCTAAATTTCTTGGATATGTTTTTGTTGTTGAGTATAAGAAGGGCAAGGACAACTTAGTAGCTGATGCATTGTCAAGGAAAACTGATTTTGATGATGAAGGAGTTTTAGAAGTTCATGATGGGGTGTTATGCATGGTATCTTTTCCTTCTCCAGCATGGTTGACTGACCTTAAGGCCAGTTATGGTTCGGATCAGCAAGTACAGGATATATTCCAATCTTTTCAGTTGGGAAGGGAGGTTCCAAAAGGGTATACTGTGCAGAATGGGTTGTTGTTGTATAAAGGTAAGCTCTATTTGGGGTCATGTGATGCTTTGAAGGCTGCGATTTTGCAGCAGGTTCATGACAGTCCCTTAGGAGGACATTCAGGGTTCCTTAAAACTTTACATAAGGTGCAAAGGGACTTTTATTGGCCTGGTTTGAGAACTGATGTGAAGAGGCATGTGAGGGAATGTGATATATGCCAAAGACTTAAGTCTGAGACTTGTCATGTTGCTGGATTGTTGCAACCTTTACCCATTCCTGACAAGCCTTGGCGTGATGTCAGCATGGACTTTGTTGAAGGCCTTCCTAAGTCTTATTCTAAGGATGTGGTCCTGGTTGTAGTGGACAGGCTTACGAAGTTTGTTCATTTTATACCATTGTCTCATCCTTATACAGCTGCCAAGGTAGCTAACCTTTATCTGCAGCATGTGTTTAAATTGCATGGAATGCCAGCTTCAATTGTAAGTGACAGGGATCCTGTTTTTACTTCTCATTTTTGGCAAGAGTTGATGAGATTACAAGGGGTTCAGCTAGCTATGTCCTCAGCTTATCACCCTCAATCCGATGGGTAGACTGAGGTGGTTAATAAGAGTTTAGAGCATTACTTAAGAGCCGATTGGCTGAATTTTGGTTCAATACCAATTTTCATACATCTACCAAATTGACTCCTATGAAGCTTTATTTGGCTCCCAAGTTGTTGGACTACATTCCAGGCACTACTAAGGTTGATAGTGTGGATGTGCAGTTGAGGACTAGACAATAGTTGTTGGCCTTGTTGAAGCAGAATTTGGTAGCAGCTCAAGAAAGGATGAAAGTGAATGCTGATAAGCATAGAACTGAGAGGGAGTTTGCTGAAGGGGACTGGGTTTATCTCAGATTGATGCCTTACAAGCAGAAATCTTTGAAGCAGAAGCACTTGGGCAAGCTGTCACCTAAATACTATGGGCCTTTTCAGATTCTACATAGGGTTGGTAAGGTATCATACAGATTGGATCTACCACCAGAGTCTAAAATCCATCCTACCTTTCATGTGTCCTGCTTAAAGGAAAAGTTGGGCAAGCATGTGGTTGCTGTTCCTACCTTACCTTCAGTAGATGTAGCTAGCAGCCTTAATCCTGAACCAGTAGTTGTTTTGCAGTCCTGAACTCGTCATTTGAGAAGCAGGACTATCACTCAAGTCCTAGTGCAATGGCACAGAGGAAGTACTGATGATGCTACTTGGGAAGACTTGTACAAGTTACAACAACAATTCCCTCACCTTGTGGACAAGGTGCTTTGAGGGGAGGGTATTGTTAGGGATAATTGTGGGGATATTGTGGGATATTTTGTAGTATGATTGTAATGGGACATTTGTGGGATATTGGGGGTATGACTGTAAGGTCATTGTGCACGTGTAGTGTTGGATATTTGGAGGTATTGTGTAGTGTTGGTGTTGCAATTGTGTATGCAAGTCAGTTAGTTACAAGTTAGTTAGGATATTGGGTTGGTTAGAGTAAAGGCTAGTTAGAGTAGCCAAGGGTATAAAAGTAAGTCTGTACACAACTATGAAATAAGAAGAATGTTCCCAATTTACTTTCTCGTTCTCTCAATCCCTTCCTCTGTTATTTTCTCTACTCCATTGGAGGACCAGCTGACCTCGAATCCAGCTAGAAAGATCAAATCCATTTATTCCATTCCTAACATAAGTTCATAACATGATTTATATTATCTTATTTTAAGCTCTCTTTGATAATTAGTCCTTAATTTGATGTAGAGTTCTTTTTTTCTTTTCTTTTCTTTTTTTTTAATTTTATAAGATTTAGTAGGAAAACCAAGATGAGATGTGGTGTTGACATGGAACCATGGGCGTTAGAATGCCACGTATTAGAGTTTGAGAGGGAATTTTCTTTCTTACTAATTCTCATTAAGAAATGAATAATGAGTGGTTTTTTGCTCACGTAGAGGGCATTATAGAATTTAGAATCAATCAACACATTTTCAAGTTTTTAACTAGTAAATGTTAATCTATATCTATATCTATATATATCTAAAAGCAGAAGCGTAACATTTATTGTTGTTAGGCTCATGTTGTGCCACTTCATCCGCCATGTCATTGACCACATGATCATTCTTTTTCTTTTATATTTTTTATACATTAATCTTGGGCGTTAGCTGTCCAATTTAATCAAGCTCCATAGACATAGACAGACATAGAGAATAAAAGCTAGATTTGAGACCTTCAATTTAATCAAGCTCCTTAGACATAGAGAACAAACACATCTGAAAATAATTGATATGTAGGAAAAAAAAATCTTAAAAACAAAAGAAAAAAACCTTTTTCAATTCAGTAAATTGACACCATATAGTAGGAAACAGATGAACACCGTGTATGGAAAGAAATTCAAGTCAATACTACTGATAGCTCCTACGATTAAATTATATCACTCCTTCCAATTCCAAATAATATATTGACAGCCCCTGAATTGAAATCCAATTATTGAAAGCCACAATAAATAAATAAATAAATAAAAAGATAAACATCCAATTACCTTGGTCCTTCCAAATTGGCACCCACTATCTGCTTTTTATTCTGTATTTTTATTGGGCTCTTTGTTCGTTGGAATGTGATTAACGTAAATTTGCTTATATATTTACACGTTTATTTTTGTGTGCGTGATTTTCCTGAATATTTGTTTTTATTAGCAAAACGAGCCTGACTTGGGGATATTGTAGATAACGTGATTATACCTACGTATTCATTGTGGTGCATGGAGTATTGTAGGATTTGAACGTAGCACATTATCTTTATACGTAATGCATATTGTATTATATGTTTTACAAAAACCTTTCAAAATTAAAATTCATTAGATGTTAGCCAAGTTTAACAAGAAAAGTAGTTGATTATTCTTGAATATAAGAATTTACGAGTTGGAATCACTTATGTTCTTGTTCAACATGAGAAAGGTTCTTAGAAATTTAAACAAAAAATTACGTATAGGCTATCTTATTTATAAGAAAATTTATAATTAAAAAAAAAGAAAAAAAGAACTGGTATTAGGAATTATTATATGAATTTATTACATCCAACATTCCTCTCTTAACGTTGCAGATGTTAGATATGCACCTATGAATCTCACTTAATCAAAGAGAGATGGAACAATTGAATGAGATATCACTTCCTTTGGGTCTAGATGGAAGAGGAATGAATACTAGTAGTGGGTTTGTGGGAGAATTTATTCTACACAATCCTTTCACATAAGTAAGTGTTGTTGGGGGGGGGGGGGGGGGGGAGGGTGAACTTGATTCAGGGCTGAGGCCCAAAAGGTCATACTTTAGGAGATGGGCCAGGCCCAAAAATGTGAATAGGAGCAAGAACACTTGAGGAATAAAGGGCAATTCCCCATAACAGGTCCCATGGAGATCTGAGTTAGCCACCATTACTGAAACTCTTACCCGAGGTAACAAGCATGGTTTGTCCTTCGGTGGATACATAGGGGACCATAGGCAACCGATTCCCTTTTTTGATCCGAGATGCCACCACCATCATATTTGCCTTGGGAAACACCCTGAAAAGATAAGAATTACAGAGGCAGTCACCTCCGCATTAATGAAAGATTCTTTACCTAATCTTTTCCACATTAAATGCATATAGATTAGCCTGAACAATGCAAACAACCCCAAAAGTCCTATTTCATGATGAAAGGGGGCAGAACAGAGGAGTAATGTGACAAGTATCCTGAAAATCCAGTTAGAAACAAGCCAGTTAGGGAGATAGGTGAAGGGAAAATGTCTATAAAAGGGGAGGAGGGTGCAACAGAGAAGAGGTAGAGAGATATTAAGAGAAAAGTCTAGGAAAGAACAAGAGAGAAAATATTGCTCCAGTTGAAGAGAGATAATATTTTTTTAGCTTTCTATGTAACTCTTTGTATCTCGGGAGAGCAGTTTATATATCAAAGGATAATCTTGTCATCCTTCCTTTCTTCTTAACAGTTGTTTAGATCTCCCATTGTGGAAATTCTACCTTGTATTTCTTATAAATAAATTGTGCAAGTCGGTTACTTAGTCATTGTACTCAACTACAGTGTTTGTTTTTTGACCCCCATAGTAAGCATACATAAGAATACCATTATATGAAAGGAGGTAGTTATAAGGATTAAAATCTTCTAGTCTAGAGTTATTGGAATAACTCTATTATTATGATTAAAATCTTATCCAATACATTTTGAAATGAGTGAATTATTAGTATATACTTCATAGTTACTATTTAAAGAAACATTGACAATCATTAATTTAATATTTATTTAAATCATAGACATGGAACACCACAAAAAGATGCTATTATTGTTGAGTTATTAGCCTATTACTTAAATCTTTATTTGGAAATCTAGTTGAAATTACCCCAAGTTTTAAGAGTGTAAAATTCAAAATAAACCCTTAAAATTTATGGTAATTTTAATTTTTCCTTTAAAATTTGATAATTTAGATCCTCCCATCCATGCATCATGATGAGATGTCTACTAAGCACCACCTTAACTCAAAACCATGTAGTTTTATGGATCCGCATTTTGAAAATTTAGGGAACAAAATTAAAATTATCTCAAACTTTAATACCGTAAATTGCAATTTAAACAAAATAATATATGAGATGACTTTAACAGAGAAAGAGCGTAGTTTTGAATTTTGAATGAACAAAAATCATTTTGGGCTTAGTTGGCACTTAACAAGCACCGCATCATGGCGCATTGACGGAATGACTTAAATGAGTAAAATCGAAATTAACCCAAACATTAAGAGTGCAAATTACAATCTAATCTTCAACTTATTATTCATGAAAAAATATTAATTTATACATAGGTGAGTGGAGATATGGTGGTGCCAACTTATTAATAGTGGAGATAAGGTGGTGCCAACTTATTATTAATAAAAATGTGTGAATATGATTTTGTTCTCCTACTAATAATTAATTATGTTGCCATGATAGATGGTCTAGCGGGTCAATTAATCCATGGTATATAAATATTCTTATTGGAATTTTAGATTCTTATTAAATAACAAGCAATTGCGCATCACATACCCTCATAATTGATTTATTCTTATTGGAATTTTCAGCACAAAGTCGAAAGTGGATTGGCCAACGAGAAAAACATTTATTTTTTTTCCCTGGAGCTATTAGTCCATTGATTAAACTTGGTTAATGGGACTTGTTGGTAGTTGATTTGGAAAAATTATTAGGTACTCCTGGAGTACCATAAATGCGTAGTCCCCCCTCTCACATGAATGGTGGATCCCACTATGAATTTAATTAGTGAGACTTATCATTCATGTGAGAGGAGAGAGTATACATTTATAGTACTCCAGAAGTACACAATAATTTCCTATCGATTTGGATGGACTAAACACTAATAAAATGTAACCATTATCTCCGTATTAATTGGTATTGATTAAAGTAGACTATTTTAAAACTTTTGTTTACTAGACATTTTAGAAAAGCAAGTCAATGGAGCTTGGTCATCTAAAATTCTAAATAAATAGTTTTATTTATCAATTTTTGAATATATTACATTTTATTACGTTATCAAGGCATAAATAAATGAGTATATATATACATTTTTGAAATGAAAAAAAAAAATATAGATATATTTATATATATATATATATATATATATAGGGTTGAGTTCAAGTTACACTTGGTGTAATTCTAAGCAATTTTACACCACTCAATATTTTTTTATTAAAAGCAAATTTTGACAAATCCACTGTTAGATTACATTATTTCGTATATTCTCCATGCTTGAAAATTTTCAAGATTATCAAAGATTAATAGCCATATCATCAATCAATTATTTAAATTCAAGTTTTTGTAGTTTAAAATAATGCATAAAATATGAGTTTATGGATCGAATGGTAAATAACATTCAATTGACATGAAAATTGGCAAGAATGTTAAGAGCATATAGAACTTGTAATCCAACAGTAGAATTTTCAAAATATGAATTTTATAACAATTTATTGGGTGGTGTAACTCTAAGCAATGTTAAATTATATATATATATATATATAAATAATTTAACTCATTATGAACAATTATTTCATAACGAATAAATAGAATTTTAAAAATTACATTGTGAAATCACTTCTAAAAACTCTATGAAGATTTTTAAGGATAAAGTTTTTCTCTAAATATATTCACAACATTTTAACAACAAAATTATAAGTGATAAGTTGTTATGAGTTGTTGTCGGTGGTAAAAGAGTAATTTCAATGGTAGGTTTAAACTAGAACTAATAACAACTTACCACCTATGATTTGTTGTAAAATTGTCATGAAAATGTTATGGACGCTTCTCTTCTATTCCTTCAAACTCCCCCAAAAAAATTAACATAGTTATATATTTTGAAAATCTAATCATTATTTATGTTCATAATATGTACGTTGAATTTCATTCAAATCAGATGTTAATTACTATTTGATCTTTAAACGAATTTTTTATGCATAAATATTTAAGATTACAAAAACTTAAAATTTAAACATTTGATCATTGATCTTCTTGAATTTTTTTTTTTTTCAAAATTCACATCTAATAAGAAAATATAAAGGGAATTTAAAAATCTAATTTGAAGAGAAAATTTGTCTGAATATAGTAACTTCCAAAGCGTGTTACATTTGATATGTGTTATTCACGTTACAAATTTACTTTTGATATATCTATTATCTTTGGCTTCTTTGGCGAGGTAAGAATTTTTATGATTTATTTAGTTTAAACACTTAGAATTTATAGTAAAATCTGTTTGTACTCAATAATAGTATTTAGCCCTAACAGATAATATAATCACCACAAAATCACGATCAACAAAATGAAAATCTAATTAGATAATTCCTCCTGTAAGAACTATGATTTTCACTCAAGAGATTGGTCTTACGTCAGTATTTCTTGAGGGAGATTCAAAGGTGATCATCAACTCATTACGAAATAAAGAAAATTCTTTTGCATCATTCAGCCACCTAATTGGAGATGCAAAAATCCTTACGAAAACCTTCAAAAACATCAGCTTTTCATATGTATGATGATAAAGTAATTATGTAGATCACAGTCTTGCTTGTTATGATAAACATGTCACAAACTCACAGATTTTTCTGTGTGAATGGATGGTGTTTCTCCATATTTTAATGTTGTAATTTTAGCTGATATGACTATTTTTTCTTAATAAAGTATACAATTTCAATCTCAAAAAAGAAAAGAAAAGTAAAGTATATACTTCATTGTTAAAATTTGAAGAAACATTAACTATCATCCATTTAATGTTTATTTAAATCACAGATATAGGTTTCTCACCAAAAAAAAAAAAAAAAAAAAAAAACAAAAACAAAAACAAAACAAAACAAAGACATAGAACACCACAAAAATATGCTATTACTGTTGGACTTCCACTTAAATTTTTATTTACAAAATTTCAATATACACCTTTAAAATTTGGGGTAATTTTATATATAGATCGGCAGAAATATGATGATGCGAGTGGAGATACAGTGGTTCCTAGTACCAACTTATTACTCATAAAAATGTATTAATATAATTTTGTTCTCCCACTGATAATTATGTTGCCGTGACAGACGGTCTAGGGGTCAATTGCTATATAAACATTAAATTACAAGCCATTGCCAATTATGCTTCGCAGACTCTCACCATTGATTTATACTTATTGTCCTAGCTAGTGGATCCTGCCCTGCCCCTTTTGGAATTTTCAGTACGAAGTCGAAAGTGGATTGGCCAACGAGAAAAAGGATTTTTTTTTTTTTTTTCCCTGGAGTTATTAGTCCATTGATTAAAAATTAAAAATTGGTTAATGGGACTTGAACCTATACCACAATATCTTCATACCTAATGCATAGAGTGTGTTATATGTTTTACAATTTGTGGACAACCAGTCAAAGAAACCAAAATTAGGGTTAGAAAATTACATCCTCTTCACTTTTGTCTAGGAGACTTTGACTATATATAAAAGCTAGTTGACATTATATTTTAATCAATTGATTCTTCACCTTTGTCTAGGAGACCTTGACTATAAAAGCTAGTCGACACAACATTTTAATCAATTGGTTGAAAGTGACCATAAGGACATATTATTGTCTTTGAGAGGTAGAAGAAACGTGATATACAATAACTTATATTATAATCCATTTAACAGGTTTTCTTAGATCATTCATTAATCAATTATTTTAGGAAATTTTTTTATGAAAAACTGAAATAACGGTATAAAAAAAATAAATTAAAAAAAAAACCAGTTATTTTTTTTTCCATACAAAAATTCCTAAATGGTTTATTAATAGATATCCTTAGGGCATTGGTTTCAAAACGCCCTTCTATTATTTTATTATTTGTTAATATTTTTGTTAGCAAGTTCAATTGATATGGGAAGAAGTTTCCAAGAAAATTAAGCGAGTTCACATTACATCCTCAAAATTTTTGTCAAGAAGACTTTGTTAGAAAAGTTAGTCATGCATTATGATCTTTATAGTCAATATATTGTCTGCCAAAGGTCCAAAACTAAGGCACTAAAATTTTAGATAGAGATAGCATTTGACTAATTTTAGCTATAGATGATGTCCAAAAAATTGCATTATTTTTGTGTAGTGTTGTTCATATTACTTCTAATATTATCTACTTATTTCACACATTTTACTATATATTTTTTTTTCTTCTTAAAAAAATATTATATATTATTTTTAAATAAAATGATGAGATTAATTAAGATGAGTAAAAAGAAACTCCCAAGACTATGTCGTGTTGAATGAGGCCAGATGGGGGATGAGGATTGATTAGTAGACAAGTTGTCAAAGAAAACAAAATTAAGGTTAGAAAATAGAAATAAATCCACTTAACTTTGTCAAGGAGACTTTGAATAGAAAAGCTAATCCTTCGACACAACTTATTAACACATTGATTGAAATTGACTATCAGGACACATTATTGTCTTTATTTCCTTCAGATCTGCACTAACGTGCCAACACTAAAGTTCAGTGAGGCACACGCGCTGACACTAAAATAAACGCCGACGTTTTGTTTAGTGATTATCAAGCAAAAGAACACCGAACGGTGTCGTCCCAAACCATATTGCCTTTGGTTCCCAAAAAGTCTATTACAGATACAGCGGAGCATGCGGGAAATTCTGTTATAGGAGACTAAAAAGTTTGTTACAGGGTTTCTTCTCTTTTAATTATGGTGTTATTAATGTATTAGTGAAAATAATAGAAGGTTTGTTTCTTTTCTCAGAATTTTCCAAATCTCTCTCAAAAGCTCTGTTTCTTTTCTCAGAATTTTCCTTTACAGTTTCTCTGTTTCTCTTTCACTTTCTTTCATTGATCAATTGGGAAATAGTGTTGCTTTGCTTCAATCTCTATCTTTTCCAAAGATCAAAGGTTTACAATTTTTCGATTTAGAGAAAAAAAAAAAAAAAAAAAAAAAGCTTTTTGACTACAAGATTCACGTGTAAATTAAAATAGAATAAATGGTTTTCACATTTCAGTGCAGTTCGGTCATGGTCTGCCACAATGAATGAATGCATTGAAATACTTGAAGTCTTCAAGTTGAAGATAGAAAGTGGAAAAGGAAAATGCAAGGTAGTAATCAATTTGGGCATAATTGACTATCAAACTTTGTTTAGAATTACTTTTTGGCTGTGTTATACACGTTGGTTCATTGTTCTACTATTATCTTCTCATACTGGTAATCAAAATGACTATATTGTAAAATAGTCTAAAAAAATTATTAATAGTTTAAAAATCGGTAAGAAAATAACGATAGAATGCATAAATAAATAACTAATTATAATATTTGTCAAATTCCTAATGCCTACCTTCATTGTCAAGTAATATTTGTCAAATTCCTAATTCCTAATTTGTCATTTGTCAAATAAATAACTAATCATAATATTTGTCAAATTCCTAATTCCTAATATAAATAAATAACTAATCATAATATTGTCCTCCTGTAACCAGAGTTCAAATCTCTCCTCTTTGGTTCTTATAACTATCAAATTATTAAATAAAATAAAATAAAGAAGTTTATATTCATTACTTTGATTTGCCAAACGATAGTGACCTTTAATGTGGTAACAAATTTCGCATTGTCCCAAATGTCCAATTGCAAATACAATGACGTTCAATGATTCACGACTAGGTCACCCTATACAATATGAGGAACCATCTTCGTTTGAATAGTCCTGTCTTGCACTAATTATTTTCTAACAAGAATTTGGAAAGGTCCTCTTATAAAATACGTGGGACCATATCTAATGTCCTAATTCTCTTGCAATTATATGCTAACAAGAATTTGGAAATTGGTACGGGAGTTTATCAAATAAAAAAGGCCTAAGTCAATTTTACGTCTCCTACACTTCAAGGTGACAAATTCATTAGTCCCTCTCCCTCCAAATGCCAAGATAGCAAAAGATTCCCTAATAAAGGAAAAGGAAAATAAGCTTGTCATGGGAAGTATGGATAAGAACAAGAGAGAGGAAGAAGATTGATTGGGGAGGATCTTACCATGAAAATGATGCAGAGTTACATCATCCTCAAAACTTTTGTTAAGAAGGCTTTACAAAAGGCTAGTCAATATATATTGTCTGCCAAGATTATTAAGGCACTGAAAATTCTAGATAGAGATAGCTTTTGAATAATAAAATAGTAGTAACAAAAAAATTTTCAAATTATAATACTTACTGCTTACTTTTAGTATTTTCTAGTAAACTTGTTGGCAAAAAACAATGGGTGTATATTGGTTTACGTTTTTTACTTTTTTTCATATTACATTTGTTTTACTTATTTATTATTTTTTAAGGTAAATAGTGTGGGAGAGGAGAGATGGAATTCAAACCATAGATATAAAATGCCATAAAAAAAAATGTCATTACAGTAGGAACTCTTTTTTTTTTTTTTTTTTGGTAATTCAATACATACAACAAAATTGTCCTTGCTGGCCATTACTTCAAGATAGTAAAAGAATCTCCCATTACTTGGGAAGGACGCCATTTGTTAGAGATATAACATCATTGAAGGATATGAATGAGGCTAGACGAGGGGGATGAGAATTGATGGGTGAACAACTTGTCAAAGAAAAGAAATTAGAGCTAGAAATACTTCCTCTTAACTCTTGTCAAGCAAATTTTAGTATAAAATCTAGTAAACATGACATTTTCATCAATTTATTATAAGCGTTTGTTAGTGATACATACAAAAAAAGCTAGTCAATTCAACACCACCTAGCTATCGTAACATGATTTGTATTTTCTTATTTTACGCTCTCTTTGATAATTAGTCCTTAATATGATGTAGAGTTCTTTTTTTTTCTTTTTTTTTTAAATTTAGTCCTTAACATGTTGCCTTGGAAAACCATCAGAGGTGGATTTCGAAACAAAATATCATAAAGATGGTTGTATTATAAAACATACCATTTCCTAAAAATTTAGCTGCTCTCTAATATGATGTTAAAAAAGTGAGCAAATTGCGACATGTTTGATAGATTGTAATAAGTATTGTAATGTAATAATTATTCTTATGGTTTAGTTATTCTTTAGTTTGGTAATGTTTTTATTACAAGGAACAGTCATTCCTTATGTATAGCTATTCTTCAAAATGAGGAATAACTATTCCTCTCTAATAAGTTGTAATAGCTATTCCTTAGTAGGTGTAATAATTTCTAAAATTAATGTATTTCTAAATAAACAAATTTTCCATATATATATATAACAATTATAAAAATAAAAAATCATAAAAATAACTCATCTCTCTCTCAAATTTAAGAAATATTATTTTTAAGGAAATAAAATTGTATGAGTAAGATATTTCCTAAAATAAATCTTAAGTTTTATTTTAATGTTACAACTTACAACCAAACTTATGAATATGTTTAGTTATTCCATTACATCACATTTTATTCCTAGTAATGAAAATTACAATTCTTGTTGTAATCCTTATTCAGTGTACCAAACGTGCTCTAAATATAGTAAAGATGGTTGTATTATAAAACATACCATTTCCTAAAAATGTAGCTGCTCTCTAATATGATGTTAACAAAGTGAGCAAATTGCCAAAGTAGAACTTACTTAAAATGATAATTGAATGTAAAAGTATGGCTTTAAAATTTTTAGGCTTCATTAATGCTAAAAATCTCGACTCCAACTACAACAATCCCCTTTACTTACTAAATTTGCAAATTTTATTACTAGAAGGGTTTGTTGATATGGTATTTGTCACCTACAAAAATATTCACCACTAATCTCACTTTGAAAAAAAAAAACGAGACTCTTTAAGTCTTTTGTAAAAGCATTTTATTTGATATTCCTAATGCCTATCTTCATTGTCAAGGTCCGGTAACCATAGTTCAAATCCCTCCTCTCTGATTGTTATAACTATCAAATTATTAAATAAAATAAAATAAAATAAAGAAGTCTACATTCATTACTTCAATATTAATGACCTTTAATTTGGTAAATTTTTTTGCATTGTCTCGAATGTCTAATTGCAAATACAATGACATTCAGTGATTCACAACTAGGTCGACCTATACAATGTGAGGAACCATCTTCGTTTGAATACTCCTCTCTTGCACTAATTATTTGCTAACAAGAATTTGGAAATGTCCTCTTATAGAATATGAGGAACGATCTCCATTTAATGCCATTATTCTCTTGCAATTATCTGCTAACAAAATTTTGGAAATTAGTATGGGAGTTTATCAAATAAAAGGCATAGTCAATTTTCCGTCTCCTACACTTCAAGTAGACAATTCCAGTCCATTCATTGGTCCCTCCAAATGCCAAAATAGCAAAAGATTCTCCTTATAAAGAAAAGGAAAAGGAGCTTGCATGGGAAGTATGGTCTATGGAAGTATGGATAAGAACAAGGGAGAGGAAGAAGATTGATTGGGGAGGATGTTACCATAAAAATGGTGCAGAGTTACATCATCCTCAAAACTTTAGTCAAGAGGGCTTTACAAAAAGCTAGTCAATATATTGTCTGCTAAGATTATTAAGGCACTGAAAATTCTAGATAAAATAGTAGTAACAAAAAAATTTTCAAACTCTAATATTTAATGCTTACTTTTAGTATTTTCTAGTAAACTTGTTGGCAAAAAACAATGGGTGTATATTGGTTTACTTGTTTTTTTCATATTACATCCGTTTTTTTTTTTAAAGGTAACTATTGTGGGAAAGGAGGTGGAATTCAAACCATAGATATAAAATGCCATAAGAAAATTTCATTACACTTGGATTTTTTTTTTTTGTTCAAGCAGATTTTAGTATAAAATCTAGTAAACATGACGTTTTCATCAATTTATTATTAGTGTTTGTTAGTGAGATGTACTAAAAAAGCTAGTCAATTCAACACCACCTAGCTATCATAACATGATTTATATTTTCTTATTTTACTCTCTCTTTGATAATTAGTCCTTAATACGTATGATGTGGAGTTCTTTTTATTTTATTTTATTAATTTAGTAGGAAAACCAAGATGAGATGTGGTGTTGACATGGAACCAT
>JARYZH020001112.1:0-40689 GCA_030021035.2 Notholithocarpus densiflorus | reverse complement strand
GCTGCACTAGTGTGGCAGCTGGTGATGCATCCTCTTGCTTTTTATACTCCCCCTCAAGATGGACTGAGGAAGAATAGATGTTAAGCAGTCCCATCTTGGATGTTAACTCAAAGAATTGTTTATGGCCCAATGCTTTAGTCAATAAATCTGCCAATTGACAATGTGTTCTTACATGATTCAATTTAATCACCTTAGCTAACACCTTGTCCCTTACAATGTGACAATCAATCTCTATATGCTTGGTCCTTTCATGGAAAACTGGATTGGACCCTATGTGCAATGCTGATTGGCTATCACAAAATAACATTGCCTCTCTATCATGCCTAATCTGCAAATCCCTTAGCAAATAAAGTATCCACACAATCTCACAAGTTGCCACAGCCATAGCTCTGTACTCTGCCTCAGCTGAAGATCTTGACACAGTAGCTTGTTTCTTTGATTTCCAAGAAATCAATGAGTCTCCAAGAAAAATACAGTAACTTGTAACAAATCTTCTTGTATCTGGA
Source organism: Notholithocarpus densiflorus (assembly GCA_030021035.2). NCBI lineage: Eukaryota > Viridiplantae > Streptophyta > Magnoliopsida > Fagales > Fagaceae > Notholithocarpus > Notholithocarpus densiflorus. The sequence goes on along the minus strand of JARYZH020001112.1, from coordinate 40,183 downwards.
CATGATGCCCAATCCGCATCACTAAAACCTTTGACATGAAGTTCTGACTTTGCAGAAAAGAACACTCCTCTCCCTGGTTCATTCTTAAGGTAATGAAGTACCTTAAGTGCAGCTGCATATTGAGGCTTCCTTGGCTTTGCCATGAACTGACTGAGCTTGTGAACAGCAAAGGTAATGTCAGGCCTAGTAATAGTTAAGTATAACAGCCTCCCTACCAACCTTCTGTACTGACTAGGATCATGTAACACATCACCTTCATGTTTACTAAGTTTCAAAGTAGGATCCATAGGAACCTTGGCTGGTTTGCACCCTAGTAGACCAACATCTTCCAAAATCTCTAGAGTATATTTCCTTTGACATAAGGAAATGCCCTTGGCTGTTCTTGCTACCTCCAAACCAAGAAAATACCTCAAATCCCCTAAATCCTTCAACTTAAACTTCTGGTCTAACAAAACTTTAAACTCCTCAACTTCTTTTTGATCATTGCTTGTAATTAGAACATCATCAACATAAACCAGCAATACAATAAATGAATCTCCTTGCTGCCTAGTGAACAATGAGTAATCAGCCTTGGATTGAACAAAACCAAGATCAATTAAGGCAGTTGAAAACTTAGAAAACCACATTCTAGATGCTTGTTTGAGACCATATAGTGACTTATTGAGTTTACAAACCAATTGAGGCTGCTCCCCCTTGCTGTGAACAATTAGAGATTGCTCCCCCTTGCTGTGAAAACCTGGTGGAAGTGACATATAGACTTCCTCATGCAAATCTCCATGGAGAAATGCATTGTTTACATCAAGTTGGTTGAGAAACCAACCTTTCACAGCAGCCACAGCAAGCACAGCTTTGACAGATACCATTTTGGCAACTGGTGAGAAGGTGTCAATGTAATCCAACCCCTCCTTTTGGGTGAAACCTTTGGCAACCAACCTGGCTTTATATCTCTCAACTGAACCATCTGATTTGTACTTCACTCTATAAACCCACTTACAACCAATGGGTTTCTTACCAGGTGGCAAGGAAGTGACAGTCCATGTATGATTAGCTTCTAAAGCTGAAATCTCAGCATCCATGGCTGCCTGCCACTTGGGGTTACCAACAGCTTGGTGATAAAAGGTAGGTTCAATGATGGAAGAAATGGCACAGCAAAAAGATTTGTAAGAAGGAGACAGGTTAGTGTAAGACAGATAGGAGTGAAGGGGATGAGAAGTACCTGAAACATGATTGGAGGAGCTTGGAATGGTTGCTGATTTGACTTGATTACAATGATAAGCATTAAGATAAGAGGGTGGTTTAGTAGGTCTAGCAGACCTTCTAAGAATAGCAGGCTGAGTAGGTGCATCAGAAACATCATTTGCATCAGGAAACTCATGAACTTCTTCATCAAAATCTTGATGAATTTGGACAATGGTGTCATCAGAAATGGATAAAGAAGGAGAGGTAATGGAGAGAGGAACAACAAGAGACTCAGAGGAAGGAGTTGAAGGGAAAACAGGTAAAGGAATAAGAGTGACAGATTGAGGAGAGTCATCCGAAGCAAAAGGAAAGCTTGACTCATGAAACACAACATCTCTAGACAGAAAGGTAGTGTGAGAATCAAGATCAAACAACTTATAACCTTTGACATTGAAAGGATATCCTAAAAAAACACATTTTCTGGCTCTAGGTGTGAATTTGTGTTTATGAGGAATGAGATTGGTAGCATAACACAAGCAGCCAAAGACTCGAAGATGTGAATAGGAAGGAGGTTTGTGAAATAAAAGTTCAAATGGGATTTTATGATTTAGGAAAGGGGAAGGAAGTCTATTTATAAGGTAGACTGTAGTGAGGACACAATCACCCCAAAAAGAGAGAGGAACATTGGATTGAATTTGTAATGCCCTAGCAGTAGCAAGGATGTGTTGATGCTTTCTCTCCACAACTGAATTTTGTTGTGGAGTGTAAGCACAACTCAATTGATGAACAATCCCTTTGGAACTGTAAAAGTCATTAAAGCTAAATTCTAAAGCATTATCAGTTCTAATGGATTTAATTTTGGTTCCAAATTGAGTTAGAATCATGTTATAGAAAGAGATAATAAGAGGTCTAACTTCTGATTTTGCTTTGAGTAAGAAAACCCAAGTTGCTCTAGAAGCATCATCAACAATAGTTAGAAAGTACTTATGACCATTAGAAGTTAAAACAGAAAAGGGACCCCACACATCCATATGAACAAGATCAAAAGAGTAAGCACACTTATTATTATTGAAAGGAAAAGGAATTCTTTTCTGTTTTGCCAAAGGACAAACAGTACAAGGCTTATTGCAACAATTCTTAAGGAAAGGTAAAGTATTGCTTAAAGAATGAACCTTGACATCAGAAGGGTGCCCAAGCCTTAAATGCCAAAGTGAAAACACATTTGTGGAGAGAGAAGAGGAGCAAACAGCAGAGAAAGACTTGAAATTCTGCTTGGAAAGGAAATCATAAAGGGATGCATTGGCTTGAGAAAGGCTTGAATCTTGTAACAAGTACAAACCATCATGAATTTTGCCCATTCCAATCGTGCTCCAACATGTAAGGTCCTGTAGAAAACAAAATTGGGACAGAAAAACCAAGCATATAGATTGAGATTTTGTTAAGGCACTGACTGACAGAAGATTAAAAATAAAAGAGGGTACACAAAGGACATTGCTAAGGGTTATGTGGGAGGAGAGTTAAATGGTACCAATGTGTGTAACAAGAGCTGCTTCCCCATTAGGCAATTCAACCATAGTATGTGAAATCTCAGTATAAGAAGTCATCAATTGAATGGAACATACTATATGATCACTTGCACCAGTATCAATGACCCATGTATGAAGATCATAAGCTCTTTTATTAACAATTTTAGCAAAGAAAACAGAATGCTTGAAGTTAATAGGATTACCTGCAACAGAATTTGATGGACAAGTCACAGAATTAGCAACATGAAGGTCTTGACCTTTAGGGAATTGTTGAGTAGAGCAGGAACCAATTAAGGTAAGAAGTTGTTGGTATTGGTCATGAGTGAAGGCTGGGGCTTGAGATACAGACATGGATGGAACAAAATCAGTAACTCCAGTAGAAGTGTTGCCTTGAAATAGTTCAAGATTACTTGAAACTTGATGAGCAGTGGCATTTTTATTATTCTTGAACTTGAATCCTGGTGGGAAACCATGTAACTTATAGCATTTGTCCACAGTATGGCCTAGCTTTCCATAGTGAGTGCACAAAGGCCTTTCTTTGCCTTTGAAGTTAGTTCCTGAGTTCTTGGTTGCTAAGGCAGTGGATTCGACCCTAACAACATTATGCACAGACCTCTGCATCTCTTCTTGGATGAACAAAGAGTGAGCCTTGTTGACAGAAGGCAAAGGGTCCATTAACAAGATCTGAGTTCTTACTTGAGAGAAGGCATCATTCACTCCCATAAGAAATTTCATGGTGGATTCCTTGGTTTGGAGATTCTTCAACCTTTGATTGATTCCACATATACACTGACCACAAGTGCACTGAGGAAATGGACTCAAATTCTGCAGTTGATCCCACAAAATCTTGAGCTGAGTGAAGTAATCAGTGAGTGATTGCTCTCCCTGATGAATCTTAGCAATTTGTTTTTGGATATTGAAGACCTTGGTTCCATTTCCTTGACTGAAAGTGTCTCGAAGATCAGTCCAAATCTCTAAAGCAGCATCTCTGTAGATAATGCTTCCTTGGAGCTTTGGTGATACAGAATTGATGATCCAGGTGCCCACCATATTGTCAGCACGAACCCATGCTTGAGCAGCAATTGGAGAATTCACCAATGGTGAAGAGATGGTTAAAGATCCATCAATAAATCCTAGCTTTTCTCACTGATCTTGCCCAAGCAGGATAATTTTCTCCTCCAACCAGTGGTTGAGAAGTGAGAACTGCTCCTGGATTTTCTCCAGGATGCAAGAACAGAGGATCACTAAGATTATACGAATCTTATGAAGAAGATGAAGCCTCTGTGGTGGAAGCATTAGCTGTTGTTGTTTCTGCCATTGAAAAGCTTGAGAAGCTTGTAGAACACAACAATGGTGGATAAGAAAAGCTCGAAGAAGATGATAATGGTGAATGAGAAGAACAGAGAGTTGAAAAACCTCGAGGAAGATGACAATGGTGAATGAAAAGAAAAACAGAGAGTTCCCAAAATTGATTTGAGAAACCCTAAGAAAATTAGAGATGCTTAAGAAATCGCTCTGATACCATATGAGAAATTGATGAAAACTATTTCATTGATTCACTCTGTAACTATACAACTGTATATATATATACTAACTTAACCGCCACAAGCACGTGTGAACACAACGCAACAAACATAACAAACTCACACACGTGTCTGACTTAAAACTAACTAAACTAATTAACAAAACGACAAGTCATTTTTGTACATTCATCAAGCAGACCAAGTAAACCACATTGTCGTTTATAAGAGCAATTACAATTCTTCAATTTCTTCAACTCTAGACTTTTACTTGAATCTTCAATCTGAACTTCACTTGTCTTTGATCTTGGATTTCTTGTCTGAGTTGGTCTAATACACGAGCTGCTGCACTGAGTAGCATGCTGTGCTGCACTGAGTGTGGCAGCTGAGTCTGCATCACCTGGTGCACTAGCTGCTGCACTGAGTGGCATGCTGTGCTGCACTAGTGTGGCAGCTGGTGATGCATCCTCTTGCTTTTTATACACACCAAATTACAAATCATCCAGAAATACTAACATAAGAATGGTGTTAGTCCAAATGAGTTTAACCTAATAAATTTCTCTAGTGTTATAACAACTACAATGAATTTTAACATAATAAACTAATGCTAATAGTAAGAAGCTAAACACCATAAAAAAAGGTTCGTTGAACCATTTCTTTTGCTAAGTTAAAGTCTGTTATATACGGACAGCTCATTAGCAACCACACATAAGGTCCTGCAAGAATTTAAGAAACTGCGAGTAAATTATTGTTTGTCATTTAATACCGAAGTACATAAAATAACACTCATCATAGTAACCATAATAAATATAAAAATAAAATACCTATACCAATATTAGAGTATTGTGCATAGGAGGCTTAAAGTAACCAAGAACAAGAATAGATCAGTTGTGAAGATTCTTGGTTAAAAGTGAGGTAGTGAGATGATAATAGAAATATAGTGCCTCTCAATTCTTTTTTCAATCCTCATAGCATTTTGGATTCCCTTTTCGTTTCCGTATCCAATTGTGTTGAAATTATAATGTTCAACTTGTGTTTTCATCTCCATTTTGTATTTTGGTGAAAAACCTACATTGTGCTTCAGTAATGTCTTCATAAGAGTGTTCAGAAACAAGCCCATGAAAGGGAGCTGGTGAGTCCATTGAATCAGAGCTAGTGGTTCTGGCTATTTATATAGGCTCTAGTCAAATTACAGAAAAGTGCTGGCCAATAGAAAGTAACATTCACCCACAAGTTTAACTTATTAAATTGCAGATAGAGAAAATTTTTCTTCCAGACAAGTAATGACTGATAGTGTTACAAATTGATTTCCTATCAGTGGAATTTTTTAGCTGCTTAAGCTCAGGAGCCGACTATAGATCAATCACAGTAGTTCGCATATAGTACTCTAAAATTGGTAACAAAATGAGTGGTTACCCATCTAATACATTACAATTCATCATATTTATGTTGTACAATAAAGCAAAAGTTTCTTTAAAGAAGCCAAAAGACATAATAGAGTCCAACAAAGATTTTTTATTATTAATATTTTTTTAATCACAAGCATTGTTTTTTTTTTTTTTTTTGAGAATGAAATACTTCCTTAATATTAAACCAAAGAGGCTAAATCAGCTTGAACTACATGAAGGATGTCTGGTGGTACATTTTTCATCCAGACATTTAGATCGGGCAAGCTAATTGCTCTTCTAGCCCAAGCGTGGGCAACACTATTTCCCTGTCTACGGATACGAGTAAAGCATATTCAAGTAAAATAAGAAGCCAACTGTTTAACATCATGTATTATGTGACCATGTAGCGCTAAGGATGGTTCTGTGCTAGACAAATCCATATACACGATGTCTGAGTCTCCCTCCAAAACCGCAGAAGTGATGCCAAGATCCACTGCAAAAACAGCTGCTCTCCTCGCTGCCAATGCTTCGACCTGAGTAATGGTTGCTGGCAGTGATATTTGCTCTGACAGTGAGGCGATGACTACACCATCCGAATTGCGACAAACTACTCCCAGTCCGGCTCGACCTTCCTCTGAGAAAATTGCGCCATCATAATTGATCTTCACCTCGTCAACAGTTGGTGGTCTCCAACGGACATGATTTCGGTGTACCAGCTTCTGGGTGGGTGACCTGGTACCTTGAAATTCAGCTTTCCTCTCCTTTGACAGATTGAGGATTTGATCCAGTGGACATGCAGCTTCCTTGACGCGGACCTGGTTTCGACGATTCCAAATTGCCCACCCCGTAAAAGCCAGCAGCTCAGTATCACAAGCATTGTTAAGAAAAGAAATAATAGCAGTAAATGGGCACTAAATAAATAGGCACATACATGTAATTAATTAATTTTTTTGATGGACACTAAAGAAATTTTAAGTATACATGCAATTTACTCAACTATCTCCTCACTATAACTAATAAGCTACCTATTTTAATTATAAAGCCATTCAATTAAGGTTAGGGCTGTCCAGACCCGACCGGAACCCGACAACCCGGCCAAACCGCCCGACGCCGACCCGATTCCGGCCCGAACCGAAGGTCCAGTCGGTCGGCGGCGGGTTTCCGTTCTCAAAAACCGACACCGGCGGGTCGAGTGGCGGGTTTGCATCTCCAAAACCCGAGCAACCCGAACCCGACCGAAGCTAAAAAAATATCCAGCCAAATCCTGCAAAAACAAGCCAGATCCGGCGAGATCTCGACTAGATCCGGCTAGATCTAGTGGGATTTAGCTAGATTCGGCCAAATTCCAGCAATTTCTAGCAAAAAAAATGCAGATTTCATTAAAAAAATCCAGTTTCCGGCGAGATTTTTCCAGTTTCCGGCGAAAATTCCAGATTCCGGCGAATCTTTTTTTCCGATTTCGATGCCTTTTTTAATTCCGGCAACCGACCCGACCCGACCGACGCTAACCATCACCCGAAACCGAACCGACCGATTTTTCCGGCGGTCGGTTTCGGGTTCCTCCGCCCCTCCACCCGACTCCGGCGGGTCGAGTCCGGGTTGGGTCCAAAACCGACCCGGCCCGACCCGTGGACAGCCCTAATTAAGGTAATCAACCAGAACTAAGAATTTAAAGAACAATGCCATATATATTCACATCTAACCAATAATCAATGCTATGTATATATGAATGACAAAATAGAAAACCATAAAAGTAAGGATCAAAATAAAATGTTACCTTGCCTGTTGTTGTTCCTCCTTCATTTTCCTCAGTAAGTAACTGCACGGTTGGTTTTGTCAAGCAAAACTAGACTCTCAACGTAAGAATCAACAAAAGTATTATAAGATCCAGCAATTCCAAGATCTTCAATTTCTTGGGTCTCAAGGCCTCGTGAGACCAATTTTCTGTCGTTCATTAACAATATAACCTCGCCACTCTTCCTAAATCCTTTTACATCAATTACTTGTTTTATGAGAGCTTGATCAACAAAAACTACAATTTTGGTCCACGAGGATGCATTCCCATACTCTTTCATCAGCCATATATTGACACACTGCATAGAAACCTGTTGAAACACGGCAAGGGAATTCCCATATGCTGAAATAGATATGGGTCTGTAATGCTCATCTTTGGCAAATTTTGGCATCACTATCTCACGGAAGACCTCATCCTCCAAATCGAGTACCAAAATAAACTTGATATATACATTGTCTTTAGTTCTTCTGAAACCAACCCAATGCAGAGCCCCATTGACAGAAGCATGTGTGTGACCATATAATTCAGTACCTGTGGGAGCAGTAAGCGTTTTCCATTCACCAGTGGCAAGTGAATAAACCTCAACCTCAACCTCGGGTGGAGACTCGCCCACGCCCAAGCTGTCTATTTCTCGAAAAGTCATAATCCTCACCACTTTATAGTCGTTGGTTTTGGAATCAAATCCAAACCCAAAAGAAGCGATGTAGATGAGGTGTGTGGGGAATTTGATATTGGGTTTAGGAAGTTGGACGAACTTTCTAACGCAAGGATTCCAGAGAATGAAATTGTGACCGTATCTTTCGGAATCATCGGCAAGGCAAACGAGGCAGTTACAAATACCACCACACGGAATATTCCACTACGGCTTTGAGCATGGAAAGGGAAGTCGTCAAACCTGGTGTATTCATCAAAATCTTGGTTGTCCCAATGCAATGCGTAGAACTCTTTTCCATCTTTGAACCATATGGTCCATATCCTCCTCCTCCTCCCCCTCCCAACTACCATCTTCTTAGAGCAGAGCCTGAAGAGGAGGAGGGCGTGATCGTATTTGGTGGTGAAAAGGCGGAGAGGGTCGGAAATGAAGGAAGGGTTTTGGACGAGAGATTTCCATGTTTTGCAAACAGAGGTGCAAGTTATGATGGATTTGATAGGTAATCGTATGATAATATCGAGTAGGATTTCAGGAGGCAGAGAGTGAAAGTCCCACATGATCAATTTTTCTTCGTTATTATTATTTGGTGAAGGATTTGGAGACTGAGAGTGTCTGACATTGTTACTGGCTTACTGCTGCTTCAAAGAAAGACAGAAAAGGGATGACTTTTTTAGAGATTCTACTGGAAAGAGAGAGAGAGAGAGAGAGAGAGAGAGAATAAAAATTGGAAGCTACCCGGCGGTTTTTTTTTTTTTTTTTTTTTTTTTTTCTTTTTATGGGATACGCGGCGAGTATTCTTAAGTAAATTGGCCATTCATTTGTAAGCGTCTCTCAATTTCTTTGTAAATTTATATAATAAAAAAAAAAATTGGAAAAACTTTGTTAGTTGATAAGTACAAAGTATTTTTGGTAAGTTTACGTGACTAAGAAAATATGAGATCAACATTGAGATACAAACTTTTTTTTTTTTTGCCAAGAGTCTTATAACTAAATTGACATCCACTACACACAATTTTCAATAGCATAAAATTCGATCTCACCCAAAATTAATCAACACTTGTCGATGTTGGATTTGAGGCTTGAGACAAAAAAGACTACCAACATTTTCAAGTTCTACTTATGAGATCAAATAATATTGACAATGACCACACACACACACACACACACATATATGTGTGTGGCAAATTACAACTTACTCACCTGTGATTTGACCGAAATTTAAGTTGTCTACCTGTGATCTGAAAACATAAAACACATACAAAAACAAGATCAAAAAGAGATGGTGCAAAAATAGCATCAAGTGCAAAAACACAAACATACTTTTGATGTCTCTCAAAATAAGAACCAAGGAGAGTCCATGACGTAATCAATTTCAAATCCCAAAATAAGAACCAGCTAAAATGATTGATCTTTTGATGTGAGTATAACGATTTCAATTTTCGCAAGTGTAATCTAAGGTTTTTATTCAAACAGTGTCTTGAGTCTTAAGAGGGTGTTCTAAAAGTTGGCTTATATAGTAGATGTGGTTTACAAAAGAAATGGGTGAGGTGGGTTATAGAGGGCTAACGGAGGGTTCCACAGGTGGGTTAAATGACAAACTCCAAAACACAGGTAGGCAATGTTAAAACTGGCCTAATCACAAGTGAGTTAAGTCTAATTACTCCAAAAAAAAAAAGGTTATTTCTAATTTAAACTTGTAATTATAATTCAAATCAAGGTTTCACAATAACAGAGTAGTGTTTTGATAGGATATGAGTCTTGGAGATCGGTAGACAAATAGAGAATTGCATTTTTTTAATTATTTTTTTTTCTTTTTTAAATTACCATATTTTAACACATTATACAATAAATAAGTCAATAAAGTGGACATATAGATGAAATTTTACAAATTTAAGAAATCCAACCGGGTTATATAAACCCGTCTAAGTTACCCAGGTGATATGCAGAAATGATCTATTTAAACATCTGGACTGATCTAGGCCCCAGGTCACCAGATTTTCGATTCAACTGGCCGAGTTAGTTTTGATTTCATAACTATGGGTTTGTCAATTTGCCTGACTAATAGATTTTTTTTTATAATTAAAAAAAAAACATTTTAAAGTCCTAGAGGATAGATACTTCATACTACTACAGACTACAGAGCCACGTACTAATCATAAAATTAAATTTTAGTAATATATAATAAATCAAAAATAATATTTAACAGGGTAAATTACAATCAGCACCCTTAAGGTTTAGGATAAAGCCAAACAGGTCCAAAACGTTTCAGAATTAACCGATTTGGTCCCTGAACCATATGCTAAATACAACAATTTCATTTCTAAGAGCATATGTTTTAGGGACCAAATTGGTTGTTTTTGAAATATTTTGGATCTGTTTTGTATTAGCCCAAACCTCAGGGGTACACACCCTTCTCGCTGTGTTGTTTACACTTTACACTGTACATTTTTGCCCCATTTTGGTTAGTAGCCGATTTCACAAAGATCGCTCATTAATCTTAGAAACAACACCTAAGTACTATGAAAAATAAAATTCATGCAAAAATAAAAAAAAATCATGTCTAGTTAAACAAAAAAACAAAAAAAAAACAAAAAACAAAAAAAACAAAAACAAAACAACTATTACGCCCAAAGCCTAGGAAATCAAAAAATAAAAAAAAAAATAAAAAAAGAAAAAGAAGAAGAAGAGGTAACGTGCATAGAAAATGCAAAAGCAACTGTTTGAAACTTTGAATATAAAGGAAAGATGAATTCAGCAAAAATAAAAACTAAAAATAAAAAGAATTAAAAGGCAAGATGTTGAAAAGAAAAAAGGAACACTGTGAACGTAATTGATAAGGGTATTTTCGTAATAAGATCAGGATTCTTATATAGCAAAGCTTGTCAAGAAAAAGGTATCATACCAACAATAAAGCCGATGGCCTCAAAAGAACCGTCGGCCTCATAAGAATCCGTCCGGGACCATGTACCCTACACCAACAAGAGGTCGACGGCTACGTGGACAGATCCAGGTGAAGTTGACGAGTACATCTCCCTACCGGACCGGCAGATAACCTCTACAGACGGAGAAGCATACCAATGGATGACCCCGACAGATGGAGAAGCATACCGACAGTAGGGGTGTCAATGTTCGACTCAACCCGCGAACACGACACGAACCTGACACGTGTTTTTGCAGGTTAGGGTTGGGTCTTAATGGGTTTGAGTCATAAACGGGTCAACTCGAAAGCAACACGATAAGAAACGTGTTATAATTGGGTCAACCCACGTAACCCGCAATAAACACGTTTAACACGCCAATTTATTTGTGTTAACCTGAAATGACCCACTTAATACAACTCATTTAACTCATATAACAAATAAATATTCATTTTATTTTAGATTTGTCAAATACCTTTTATATCCAACATATATTTAAATTTAAAAAGAAAAATGAGCAATTACAAAAACTTCCAAGGGATATAATTGGAAATTGAAACTTTACAAACCGTAGATCTCTAAACCCTACAAACCCTAAATCTCTAAACCTTCTTATAAATATCTAATTTTATTTTTTTATTTCAGCCATACTACTCAGTACTCACTCTTCTATCTTATAGTCTCATGCCCTATTCTCAAACTCAAAGTCTCAAACCGATTATGGCGCTCTCTCTCTCTCTCTCTCTCTCTTTCCCTCTAATGTGTTTAGTAAGTTTTAGAATTAAAGAAAACCGTTTTCTTGGTGTTTCAAAAGTATGCAGTAATTTTTTCTGCATAATGTTTTTGATCTATAAACTTTGAACCTATGTGCCATTATTAATATGAGATATATTAATTGTTGATTAAGGCCACGGTTGTAGCTTTTGTCTTGTGCCGTGTGTTTTTTTTGGTGTTTATATTAGTGTTGAACACCGTTTGCATATCTTGCAAGTGGGTTTATTGAGATAGTTTATAAACTAGATCTTATGGGTATTGCTTTTAAAGATTACAACTACGTGTAACATTGTAATACTCCCTTTTGATATCATATGAACAGTTTTATGATTGCATGATATGGCCCACTTGTTTTAGTTTCTTTGAATGATAATAAGACTACTTGAAGTTATGGTTGTTGGCCATCTTATATTTTTGTTGAACTATATTATTTTGAATGTGGGTTGAAGACTTGAAGTGTATGCACTGCTTTTGGAATGTAAAAAAAAAATATTTCTAGATGAATGTTATATTTAATATTATGTAGATTGAAATGGGTTGTGTTACATTCGTGTCAACCCAACACGACTCGTTTATTAAGCGTGTTAAATGTGTTGGGTCAGGTCAACCCGCCTTATTAATAGGTCAGGTTAGGGTTGAAGGATCATGACACGATTATTAAATGGGTTGGGTTAGGGTTGAGCCATTTAGTTGAATAACCCTACCTCAACACGACACGAGCCCGACACGCTAACCCGAATTGACACCCCTAACCGACAAGTCCTACATGGCCTTACATAGTCTACACGCATATTCTTATATGGAAACATCTTGCGCACTACGCACAAAGACCCTACCACATGATTTTCACCTTCCCAGAATAGAAAGTATCCCCAAGATCTTGGTGGCATTAACTCCACCTTCTCCTTACAAGGAAAATCTCTAGGTCTCCTCCACATCACTATATAAGCAATAGGCCTCATTCTTTCCCAGGTACGCAAAAAATCTCTAACTCTCTCACTATAAAGTTCTCGAAGATTTCTCATTCATTGACTTAACTTTCGGAGGGTCTTTAGTCGGTACCCCACTGGTACCTTCTATTTGGTTCTTGTTTTCTTATTCTTTAGGTACTCATCGGTGTGATTAGGGACAATCAACTCACTGACGATTTTCGTGCATCATTAGTTGGCGCCGTCTGTGGGAATTGAGTGATTAGCCATATCACCGCTTCTAAGACAAAGAGTTGCATGGTCTAGACGCGATCGATGGCTACCATCAACCAGGAGACAGGGAATGCCTCTAACACCTTGGAGAGACGAGTGCAAACCCTAGCAGCAACAGTTGAACGACTCACCCAACGCAACCAAGAGTTGGAGCAACAGCTAAACTAGAGGAATGAGCGACGTCCCGAAGATCAACGCGATGAACGGGACAGCAACGAGTAGAATGGTAGTTATCTCTTGACGGGGGATTGACAGGAGAAGGAGGACCGGGAAGAAAGCAACGTCCCCAACAGGCGAGATGGACCGAAGGACACCAACCGCCTGTCGGAATTGGAAGTCAGCACAATGCGCATGGCCCAAGACATGCAGATGATGAAGGAGAAGATGGACATGATGATGAATGCCATGAGAGGACGAGTATCCACCAACTTGGACGAGTTAGTTCAGCGGACGGACTCATCTTTCACAGCGCAAGTGACTTCTTTCCCCTTCCCTGCCAAGTTCCGAATGCCACAGGTGGAAACATATGATGGGTCATGGGACTCGCTCAATCATCTAGAGTCGTTTAAAACCCTCATGCACCTATAAGGGGTTCTGGATGAGATTATGTGCAGGGCGTTTCCCACTACACTCAAGGGACCAGTAAGGGTGTAGTTCAGCAAACTGGCCCCCAATATCGTCTCTACCTTCAAGGAATTGAGTGGACACTTCGTCACCCACTTTATTGGAGGGCAGAGGTATAAAAGGTCCTCAGCAAGCCTATTGAACATTAAGAAACGAGAAGATGAGAGCCTGAGGTCGTACGTGACACACTTCAACAAGAAGGCCCTTTTGATAGATAAAGCCGACGACAAAGTTCTGGTCACCACATTCACCAATGGGCTGCAGTCCGGAGAGTTCCTCTTCTCCATCTACAAGAACGACCTAAAGACAATGACCGATATGCTATACAAGGCCACAGAGTATATCAATGCTGAAGATGCCATGATTGCCCGAGGAAGTAGGCTAAAGAAGAGAGAAAGACAAGACGATCCTCATCCCAACAAAGGAAGAACGTTTGCCCAAACAAGCGATCGAAGAGATGATAGGAGATCAAGACCTCCGCCTGGGAGGACTGTTAACTTCACACCCCTGAATGCCCTGCTGGATCAAGTCCTCATGCAGATAAGGGATGACGCGACGCTGACTTGGCTGGACAAGCTAAAGGGCGACCCAAACAAAAGGCCCAGAAACAAGTACTACCGCTTCCACCGAGACCATGGGCACGACACTTCCGAGTGTTATGATCTAAAGCAGCAAATTGAAGCCCTTATCAAGTAAGGAAAGTTACAATGGTTTGTTAAGAGCAGAGAGAACCCGCCAAGGGACCCTGAACCTAATCGACGGGTTGAAGAAAGACTAAGGGCCTCACTTAGGGAGATAAGGGTGATCGTAGGAGGAAGTACATTAGCTAGCTCCTCTAAGAAGGTGAGGAACACATACTTACAAATGGTGCAAAGTGTCCAAATTTCTGGTCGACCGCCTAAAATGACTAGGGTCAATAACCCAGCCATCAGCTTCACAGAAGAAGATGCTCGACAACTCCACCACCCTCATGACGATGGCCTGGTCATCAACCTGTCGATAGTAGACTTCAACACCCTACGGGTGCTAGTGGACAATGCGAGTTCGGCAGACATCTTCTACTACCCTGCATTTCAGCAGATGAGGATTGACAAGTAGCGTCTACTGCCTTCGAACACACCGCTAGTCAGATTTGGCGGTACCAAGGTCTTCCCCATTGGAACCATCACCCTACCAGTGACCATTGGAACATACCCTCAGCTGCTCACTAAGGAGGTCAGTTTCCTAGTCATCGATTGCTCCTCTGCCTATAATGCCATCATCGGGCGACCTATGCTTAACACATGGAGAGCAGCAACGTCCACATACCACTTACTGGTAAAGTTCCCAACGGAGTACGGGATAGGAAAAGCACGCGGAGACCAGATAGCTGCTTGTGAATGCTAAGTAGCCATGTTAGAAATGGACGATCATTTGCAAGCATTAAACATCGATGAGCGACGAGTTGTAGTAGAACCAACGGAAGACCTAGAGGAGATCTCCCTGGATGACAACATCCCAGGTTGAATCACCCGTGTCGGCACGCAGGCCGATCCTTCAGTCTGCAAGGAGCTCGTCCTCTTTCTGAAGGATAATTAGGACGTCTTCGCTTGGAGCTATGAGAACATGTCGGGGATCAATCCAAGTGTCATGGTTCACAAGCTCAATGTGTGCCCATCCTTCCCTCCCGTTCGACAAAAGAAGAGAGTCTTCGCTCAAGAAAGAGACAAAGTCATAGCAAAAGAAGTCTGCTGTGAGAGACCGCGCCCCCGGCCCCCTTTTTTAGGAGTGTGTTGGGCTAAACCCACGTGAATGGGTGGAGTCGTGTTGTTGTCTCTCAAAATGGAGGTTCGACTAGTTATATTTTCCCCTTTAGATTAAGGGTTTTACAATGGAGTCGCCACTTATTTAATCATTGGAAAAATAAGAAAACCATAATTGAAAAAAATTCTCATTTTATTAATTTGAAATTGAATTTTACATTGATCATAGGAAAATTACATGACTTTGGTCCTAGATACAATCTATGATAAAGTACTTGGCTTTATTTCCTAGTTACAATCTAAAAATTGAAAATTACAAGATAAACATTGGTCTATCAACCCTTAATCTAAGTTCGGAGGCTATGTTACAAGATGGGAAGGTGTTAGGCACCCACCTTGCCCGGTGAAACCGGTCTTCTAGACTATGGTGGCCAACATTCATATCATATCACTCAATATGTCAATCAATTTACATGTTGAATTTAATGTGTGTGCATGTGATAAACCCTAATTCAATTTATTAAGCATTGCATTTGGATTGAAAAATAAATTCTAGTGAATGTGTGTGGATGGTGATAACCTAGATTCAAGGATTTGAAAAGAATTATTAAATAAACATGTTTTCCATATTTTTGATGTGGATTTAAGATTAAATCTAGTGATATGCATGAATATGTGATGAACAACTAAGAACATGTGAATAACATATAAGAACAATTAAAAACATTCAAACATATTCAATGAAATTATCATGCTTTAATCTTAGATTCTCATCATGGCAACATAAACAAACAGTTAGGAAAGAGGATTATACCTTCATGCAAGATCCATATGGTGGAGGAGGAGACTCTTGATGGAGGTCCTAAGGGTGGAGAAAAAGAAGAGCTAGGAGAGGGAGAGTGAGTCTCACTCAATAACTTGAGTCTCAGGAAGACCAAGATATGACAAGACTACTCAACTTCACTAGAACTCAAGAGGGGAGAAGAGATAGAGTTTTTTTGTGTGCTTTGAAATGAAGGAGATGAGGGGTTTATACAGTAGTGGTGGAGGAAATATGAATGGAAGGCCATTTAATGAGGGTTGACAAAGAATCATGAATCTAGACCTCATTTTAGCCTTTGGGGAAATTTGGTGTATTAAATGTGGAGATTGATGAGAGTGAGGAGCAAGCAAAGTTCGGTTTTCCCGTAGCTGCTGTAACAGCCTGTAGAGCCAACTTCGAAAAATCATATCTGACCCAATTTTGATCGGAATTGTCTCATTCTTGTGCTCAAATTGAAGCCCCGGATGTCTAGTTTTTGGGAAAATTAACCTCATTCACAGATTCAAAATATTCTGAAAGATATTGATGGAATAGTGAGCAGAGGTCATTTGTTAGAAAATGGTTTCAGCACAATTAACATTAATAGGTCCCAAATTAGCTCCCAATTAACATTAAATGGCTCCAATCACTCTCATTTCAGACTTAAATGGTTCCAAATTTACTCTAATTAAAAGATAATTGCACAAATTACTCATTGAATAATTAATGTTTAACTATCTAATTAATTAAGTGTATGCAACCTCACCATAAAATGTAGTCCTAACCAATCAAATTATGACACGTCATTGATCTCAAATTGATTACACTTATAACCAATTGAAATCAATTGTTCATAATCATATATAGTCGGACTCAATTTGTGATAGTGCATCTCAGCCATTAAAACTTGATTTGATGATAACTTTCAATCTGGTGGTCCGATTAGGGCTTATGACCAGTCGATTTGATCGTTACGACATCAAGGTCATTTTGATGAAATGAGATTAAGGATCTAATGGCTAGAATCAAGATGCATATTTCCAAGGCGAAATTACCCTTTTACCCTCCACGTGAGGTTAAATGCAGGTTGCAAAATGGGGTGTCAACATCTGCAAGCTGCTAAAAGCAGACTTCATCAGGGAAGTGTATTACCTTGAATGGTTGGCCAACATGGTGATGGTCAAAAATGCGAATGGCAAGTGGAGGATGTGCGTGGATTTCATTGACCTAAACAGAGCCTGTTGGGAGGACAGCTACCTACTCCCTTGTATCAACCTCCTCTTGGGCTCGACAGCTGGACACCAACTATTGAGTTTTATGGACGCCTTCTCCGGATACAACCAGATCAGGTTGGACGAAGATGACTATGAGAAGACCTTATTCGTCACAAGCCAATGGTTGTTACAAGGTCATGTCGTTTGGATTAAAGAATGCAGGGGCAACATACCAGAGACTTATGAATAAAATGTTTGTCCAGTAGATTGGGCAGAACGTCGAGGTATACGTAGACGATATGCTGGTGAAGAGCACGAAGGAGGATCGTCACCTAGACGACCTTCAGGAGACATTCGAAACCCTACGCCTCTACGACGTGAAACTCAATCCTAGCAAATGCGTGTTTGGGGTGTCATTGGGAAAGTTTCTAGGCTTTATGGTATCACAGCAAGGTGTGGAGGCCAACCCTGACAAAATTCAAGCCATATTGGAGATGACACCTCCGAAGAACATTAAGGAGGTGTAAAGCTCCATTCTTCAAAACACTGAAGAAGTTCTTCGAGTGTACCGACGAATGCCAGAAGGTTTTCGAGGAACTAAAGGCGTACCTTGCATCCCCACCACTTCGTAGTCCGTCCAAACCCGATGAAGAGCTCTCCCTCTACTTAGTTGTATCCCCAACAGCCGTCAGCTCAACTCTCATTCGAAAGGAGGATCGCATACAGTTACTCGTCTACTACACCAGCTGAGCGCTCCCAGGGGCAGAAGGAAGGTATCCCCTTATGGAAAAGTTGGCATTTACCCTAGTCACGGCGGCCCGAAAACTCAGGCCGTACTTCCAAGAACACACCATAGTGGTCCAGACAGACAAACCATTACGAAGGGTAATGAAAAATCCAGAGGCAATTGGATGGTTGGTCTTGTGGGCAATAGAGCTCGGTGAGTTTGACATACTATACCCACTGAAAACAGCGATCAAGGCCCAAGCCTTGGCTGACTTCGTCACCGAATTCACAGCAAAGGAAGATGAAGATGAGGGACCAGTGTCATGGATGATATGGACGGGCGACTCATCCAACCAACATGCTAGAGGAGTCGAGGTTGTTCTATAGTCACCAGAAGGAGATCTAGTAGAATGTACAATTTGTCTCCAGTTTTCAACAACCAACAATGAAGCCGAGTTTGAAGTGGTCCTCTTGGGTATCAACTGGCTAAAGCAACATGGGCCTCGTCAGTAGTCATACACAACGACTCACAAGTCATCGTCGGGCATATCAACGGAGACTACGAGGCCAAAGGGGAACGGAACTCACCTACACTGGACTTGGATGTTGATTTCCTTAGTTCTCTCATTTGCAAACAGGAAAAAAAAAATTGAAATATGAGATGGGGGTGGTTCTTTATAGTTGTTGGACCAAGGATACTTAGGTATTGCAGCGGTACAATGGAGGGGAGGGTGAAAGAAAGAAAGCGAGGATAAGCAATGTGACGACATAGTTGGGTGGTGTCGGTTTGGAGTGAAAAGGAATGTGTGTAAGAGCATGGCGGAGGTTTGAATTGAAAATTTGGGACAAATGGGTTTCAAATTCCAGGGAGAAGAAACTAGAAAGAGAGAAACAAATTTAATTTTGGAGAAATGAGATTTCAGAGAGAAGAAAGAGAGTGTGACAGGATTTCAAATTTTTTGAGGAAAAATTTGTCTTTTGGTTATATAAAAGGCTGAAATGTTGATGTGTTTTCTTTGGTACACATGTCATTGGACTTAGAAACACCATGTGGATGTTGACTTGGAGTTCCTGAAACAACATATACTTTCTTGCCAAAAATGCAGTACAGAGCAGGCACTAGCCGCAATTGAGATCCTAGGTATTGCAATAGTTTGGAAGGTTAAGATAAGAGTTGAAGAAAAGGCAACTTTTAATTTCAACTATTGTATAAAATAAAATAAAAAAATAGTTAAAAAATTAAAAGTAAAAATGAATGTAGTAAAAATTTTTGTAAGAGAAAAGGTGGGTAATTGCACCCAATGCACAGATCCAAATCCGACGTAAAAGTTAAAAAATTGCCACTAAAAATTATTTTTCTCACAATAAAATTTATAAAATTAACTAAAAAATATATATAAGATTTTTTATATAATAATATTTTGAGAAATGTTATGTCCACGATATTTTTATAATATTTTCACAGAAAATCCGTAATAAGTACCAAGGATTTTGTATCTTAATTGACACCTTCCCACACACAAAATACTTGATGGTTTAGGGGAAAATGGTTAAAGTGAAAGTAGCAGAGAAATAATTTCATAGTGAGGAATCAAATTGAACTCCAGCCAAGCAATATAAATATTATTTTTAAAGGAGTGAGAACTATGAAGTATTGGCAAATTCTAGCATAACGAAATAAAATATATCAAATGAAGGTGCATTATCAATTTTTTACCAATAGTGCATAAACTGCAATGCACAACTCGAACCACCATATGCAGGATGGTATAGTATTTTGTGTTTAGAAATCTTTAACATATCTAGCATGCTTAGCTAGGTTATGATCTACGAAATTGTCTAGTCTATGTAAATGAGAGAAAGAAATACGACTGTTGGCATCTGTGGTGGCTTTGGCCAAAGCAAGATATGGCCAAAGGGGGTCAAAGAATCTACATCGCTTTTGAGTGCTTTGATCACAGTTTCATAATCTCCTTCGAGAGTGAATGAAGAGAAGTCAAGTTCATGAGCAAAGGAGATGGCCCTTGCAGCAGCCATGGCCTTGACTATATCTGATGAGTGTGGTAGGGAGGTCTGTTCAAAAAGAGAGGCAATGGCTTTTCCCCGACAACTGCGAATAGCAATTCCCAAACCTGCTTTGCCTGTGTCTTTAAAAGTTACCCCATCAAAATTGATCTTGAGAAAACCATCTGGAGGAGGAATCCATCTAACCCATGAAGCAATTGGAGCCGAAGTCCGGGATAAGGGAGTAGGGTCTGCTAGGAGAAAATCAGAGAGAGCCTGACTAGCATTAGGAACTACCAATGAGATGGGGAAATCCTTATTACTAACTCTGATCTGATTTCTTTGACACCATATAGTCCACATAATCATCGTCAACAAGTCCAGATTTTTCCCTTCCTTGTAAACGTAGAGAACTAAGTCACTGAAGATGGAAAAGGGACGTGTTTAACAAAGCAAGTATGTTGGAATAGAGTCCTAAACACTCGAGAGTTATGAACATTCCCACAGAGCATGTAAGACACTTTCCGAGGACTGTTTATAGTGAGCACAAATATCTTCGATCGGGTATGATTCTTCGCCGCCTTAAATTTTTCATGCATCTCTACATGAACGCCACGAGTTTTTTTTTTTTTTTTAGGGATCGACATGCCCCAAATCAGTTTCCAAATCCCATTATCATGAGTCAGGTTCCCAGAAATCAGATTAGTAGAATTTTCTTTATCTAGAAAATTATAACCAAATTTAATTGTGTAGATACCTGAAGATGTGAACAGCCATTCTAATTTATCCTCAACAAGGGTATGACATAGAGGAATGCTCGTGATCAACTCAACCTCCTGAGGATTAGATAATCCATGTAGCAGATTAGTGTCCCAATTCTTTCGGGCTGGATTTATGAGATCCAAATAAAGATTATATAATAAAATTTGTAATATGTTTACCCTTTTATAGCAATAGGTCTAAAAATATAATAAATTTCACAATATTATTTTTATAACTATTAGGATGGTAGGTTGTGAATTGTGACTAGTGTACAATAATAAAAATGATGTTACAATTATAATTTGCCATATTATCAATCAAGTTATCAAGTTCTGAAAAAGTTGTAAAATTTATTGGGTATATGACATTATTGTAATTTTCTACTTATAACAATAAGATAGTTATTTATAAGACCATTGATTTACAAAAGACTTTGAGGCCATGGAGACCTATTTTGGGACGTCCGACATGAACTAATAGATAATTCAGGAGTTCACCGGTGAAGAGGTGATCCAACCTTTGAAGCAAATGACCCCAACGAAATCTCCTACACCTGTGACAATATGACTGTTCTTTTTACCAACAATATGGCATATAGTAGGAAGTAGGAACCCACATCATCGATGTTATCCTGTCATGCTTAAATTCTAGAAAAATATTCCACTCATTTTTTTTTTTTTTTTTTTTGGTAAAGGAGGATATATGCATTAAAACTAAATCAGTCTATTACAAAAGGCCCCTTCGATATCCAGGGTGTAAAGCCAATCCACCACAGGTGGTGGATGGGCAAACAAAATGAAAGGGACATCACTATTACTACCAATACGGGCTAAGGCATCCACGCATTGATTTGCTTCCCTGTACGCGTGTTCAACTCGTAGATTTGGGAACTTCCTCAAGAGGAGCCTGCAATCAGTAAGCAAGGGTTCAAGAGATAAATTAACAATAGAGTTTTTCATCAATTGAACAATAGCAAGAGCATCAAGTTCAACAATAAGGTTCTGCATGTTCTCTATTGCTGCCATTTGCAACCCATCCTGAAGAGCCCATAGTTCAGCCGTGACACTATTCACCTTCCCACAATTTCTGGCAAATCCATTAATCCAGTTGCCATGTTCATTCCTTAGTATTCCTCCTCCCCCCCAGCGCTGTTACGGGATGATCCATCGGTATTT
The DNA here is from genome assembly GCA_030021035.2 of Notholithocarpus densiflorus. NCBI lineage: Eukaryota > Viridiplantae > Streptophyta > Magnoliopsida > Fagales > Fagaceae > Notholithocarpus > Notholithocarpus densiflorus. The sequence goes on along the minus strand of JARYZH020001112.1, from coordinate 18,180 downwards.
AGCTTCGCCTAACCAGCCAGTGGCTTCTGCCATGAGATTGCCTGTAAGTGCTTCTCGGTCTGCACCTTACCCGCAACTGCTATGGCAAAAAATTCAGCTGCCTTTCGTTTGCATTGCATATGAAATTCCTCATCAACAACACCTTTTCTGAAGATGTAAGCATTTATGTGCAACCATAAATGCCAAACACCCATGGGGAAGATGATCTTCCATGGTATACCATGTTGGGAGCTCAGGGATGTGCAATTCAGGAGAAGTCAGACCCCCAAATCTTCTAAAAAATACTTTCTGCAATCAGCCAACACCCCTAGCTTATTCCAGAAATTCCTTGCATAATGACAGTCCCTGATGATATGCTGAAGCGTTTCAGCTTCTCTTTGACAAATGGGGCAGATTGTATCAAGAGTAAAACCTCTAGAACCCAACACTTCGCAAGTAGGCACACTATTGTGGATGCTCAACCATAAAAAGAACATAATCCTAGGCGTTGTGGCAGCCTTCCAAATCCACTCACAAGCGATAGACGAAAGGTTCAAGGGATTTAACCCTTTAGCTAATAAATAGGCAGATTTTAAATTAAAGGATCCATCCTTTGAGAAGGCCCAACAAGAGACATCTTCTGTGTTCAGATCCAAAGAGAAGGGAACTTCTTGAATCTGATTGCGCAACTCTTCCGGGAGTTCAAAAGATAACACACTCTAAAACCAATTACTTCCTTGGTCTCTAATATCAACTACCAGCAAGTCGGTTTCCTCCCTAGTCAGAGGGCCTTGAATACAAGATCTCAAAGGGCCAAAAGGGAGCCAAAAGTCAGCCTAAAAGTTGGTTGAGGCCCCATTTTTAATAACCCATTTAAGGCCTCTTTTAAAGATAGGGCCCCCTTTCTTGCATGCAGCCCATGTCCTGGAACAAGGGAACTTCCTACCCGCTTCAGTGATTCTTAGGTCCGTGAAGTATTTGCTTATCAGAACTCTTGCCCACGGAGCTTCTTGCTCATTGGCTAGCCTCCAACAGAGCTTTGCAAGGTATGCTTCATTCCTAGATTGCATTTCCACCATTCCGAGTCCCCCTCTATCTCTAGGAAGAGTCACAGTATTCCAATTCATAAGGTGGAGCTTTCTTTTCTCCTCCGTTGACCCCTAAAGAAAATCTCTATGCAATTTATCCACAGCTTGGCACACTTTGATTGGAAGTGCACAACATTGCATGTAATATTCCACAATGGGAGTGGAAGCCGAATTAATAAGCACTCTCTTCCTTGCAGGAGATAAAACCCGAGCCTTCCAACCAGCAAGCTTGTCCTAAACTCTCTCAATCACGAAATTATAAGCATTTCCATTTCTCCCCTTATGAAGTATAGGAAAGCCTAAATAACGTCCCAAGTTGTTGGTGGCTTGGATGCCTAGTTGTTAACAAATATCCAATTTCACTTGAACACTAACATTCGGAGAAAAGAAGATTTTTGACTTGTTCTTATTAACTTTCTGCCCTGCCATATCACAAAAGGAACCAAGTGCTGTTGTGATGGCTTCACAGTTCTTAGTATTTGCTCTTGCAAACAACAATAGATCGTCTGCAAAAAAAATGTGAGAGAATCCGGGCCCTCCTGAGGATGCTTTCACCCTCATCCATTGCTTAGAATCACACAAGTCTTCAATTTGAGCATTCAAATACTCCATACATAGAAGAAAAATGAAAGGGGACAGGGGATCGCCCTGCCTTATCCCCCTAGAAGGTGTAAAAGGGCGAAGTTTCTCTCCATTGAAGAGCAGAGAGGTGGAAGAAGAGGAAATGCAGCTCATTATCAATTTAGTAATGTTTGGAGGAAACCCAAAGCAAGTGAGCACTTTTCGGATGAAGCACCATTCAAGCCTATCGTATGCTTTTTCCAAGTCTATTTTGACTACCATGAATCCTTCTTTACCTTTGCGCTTATTCAAGGAATAAATAATTTCTTGTGCAATAATTACATTATCCGAACCACGCCTACTAGCCACAAAAGCTGTTTGACACGGGGAGATCAGATTAGGCATGTGTGGACGAAGCCTTTGAACCAGAATTTTTGTGACCAGCTTGTACACAGTGTTGCATAGGCTAATGGGTCTGAAATGGCTGATGGTTTCAGGGCCCTTCTGTTTTGGGATGAGTGCAATGAGGGTTTGGTTAAGGAATGCTGGCATCTCGCATGAGAGGAAAATATTCCTCACTTCATCCTTCACCGAATCTACAACACGGTTCCAATGCCTTTGGAAGAAGCCCGCATGAAGACCATTAAGCCCCGGAGCTTTATATGGCTTCATGGATTTCAAGGCTTCATAAATTTCAGCATTTGACGGGATGCTAGCCAACTCCATGGCCTTATGATCCGATAGTCTGCAGCAGGCCATCTCAAGAGTCATGTCTCTCGTGCTAAGAAGGCATTCAGTTGTATAAAGCTTCAAAAAACCCTCTCGAAAATATTGCTTTGTTTGCTCCAAATCATAAATCCATTCCTCATTCTCCAATTTAACGCAAGATATTCTGTTGGCTGGTCTGCGTATAATGGTGGAGAGGTGGAAATAAGAGGTGTTTCTTTCCCCGGCGATGAGCCAATTGGTTCTTGCTTTCATAGCCCAAAGCTCCTCTTCCCATTGTAGAATCTGATTAAACTTGTCAGATAGTTGAACTTGCAGATTTAGAAGAAAGGCATTGGGGCAATTAACCATACTCATATAGTCCTTTTCTCCAAAACATGTCCAACCCGAAAAAGAATTTTACCCACATCATGTATGAGACACAAAGTGCATTTGTACATGGCTGACTGATTACTGACAATCTATTGGTTACTTTTGAGACACCACACTACATGAGAACAGAATATTCAGCACCCCCCTCCCTCCCCCCCAAAAAAAAGCCTACATGAAAACACAATTTTTATGCAATAAGGGTTTCATGACCCTTTAATTAAATACGAGTAAAGCATATGATCGGTGGAATGAGACTTAAAAAAAATATGGCCCTACTAGCTGACCCCAGAAATGCAACAGACTCTGACTAGTGAATTTACAGTTGAAGAGATCAAGGCTGCACTATTTCAAATGGAACCAACTAAGGCACCTGGCCCTGATGGTATGAATGCACTTTTTTTCCAAAAATTTTGGCATGTAGTGGGTACTTCTGTAGTTAATGCTGTGCTGGATTATTTTAATTCTGGTATCATGGTGCCTGCTATAAATCATACCCATATTGTGTTGATCCCAAAAATAAAGTCTCTTGAAAAAATGTCTAATTTCTGACCCATTAGTTTATGTAATGTTATTTACAAGATTATCTCCAAAGTTTTGGCAAACAGGTTGAAACAAGTCCTCCCAAGTATTATATCCCCTACCCAAAGTGCTTTTGTTCCAGGAAGGCTCATCACAGACAATGTATTGGTGGCGTATGAAACTTTACACACTATGCATTCTCGAAAAAAAGGCAAAAAAGGTGCTATGGCTTTAAAGCTTGACATTAGCAAGGCATATGACCGTGTGGAGTGGCAGTTCTTGCAGGGTATAATGGATAAGTTGGGTTTTCCAGTGGCTTGGATTAATTGGGTGATGGGGTGTATTACCACTCCTTTTTCCATTCTCATTAATGGGAAGCCATATGGCAATATCAACCCATCTAGGGGGCTCCATTAGGGTGATCCATTATCACCATACCTGTTTCTATTGTGTGCTAAGGGATTCACTTCATTACTGGCTAAGGCTGAGCTGGATAGGCGGATCAAGGGTATCTCTATATGTAGAGGGGCGCCATTAATCTCCGATCTAATGTTTGCAAATGATTCCATTCTTTTTTGTCAAGCTACTACTGGAGAGGTTGGGGTGATCAATGAAGTGCTACAGACTTATGCTAATGCTTTTGGCCAATGTATTAATATGGAGAAATCATCAGTATACTTTAGTAGCAATACCTGTGGCAGCCAAAGGGATGAGATTGTATCACTTTTGGGAGTGAAAGAGGTGGAGCGTTTTGAGTCTTATTTAGGTCTTCCTACGTTGGTGGGTTGAGCAAAATACCAAACTTTTTCTTTTTTGAAGGATAGAGTTTGGAAAAAGTTGCAGGGTTGGAAAGGGACAATGTTATCCAAGGTGGGGAAGGAAGTACTTATCAAGGCAATTGCCCAAGCTATTCCTACTTATACCATAGGAGTATTTCAGTTACCGGTGAAGTTATGTGATGAATTGAATTCATTGTGCGCTAAATTTTGGTGGGGGCAAGTCGGAAATGATAAGAAAATTCATTGGAAGAGTTGGGATAGCTTAACTCAACCAAAAAAGGAAGGGGGAATGGGCTTTCGAGATTTGAGGTATTTTAATCTTGCTATGTTAGCAAAGCAAGGTTGGAGGTTGCTGAAAAATCAAGAGTCTCTACTATTTAAATGTTTCAAAGCTAGATATTTCCCCCGATGCAATTTTCTTCATGCGCGTGATTCGCCTAACAGCTCTTTTGTTTGGAAGAGCATGATGGCTGCCTTGCCAATTTTGAGGAGTGGGTGTTGTTGGAGAGTGGGAAATGGTGAGTCCATTGATGCCACAAATGATAAATGGATCCCAAATTACCCTTCTAATAAATTGCTACACTCGGTGAATGATATGGAGGAGGGATGGAAAGTGTCGGAACTTATTGATTGGGATCTTCACTGGTGGAGGAGAGACCTCTTGATGGCCAAGTTTAATAGAGATGAAGCCGAGGCAATCTACAGAATTCCCTTGAGCAGACGGGTTGTGGAGGATAGTATGGTTTGGTTGCATAATAGAAGGGGTGAGTACACTGTTCGGTCTGGGTATCATGTAGCACGTCAGGTATTGAGGAATGAGGTTCGGGCTGAAGCATCAAATAGAAGTGGATGGCAGCATGTGTGGGCTGCTTTGTGGAAGTTAAAGATACCAGGGAAAATAAAAATCTTTGGCTGGAGAGCTTGCCATGACATCCTTCCAACTCTGGTGAATCTTGTAAAGCGCAAAATTATTTCAGATTCTTTGTGCCACTGCTGTAAAAGGTTACCCGAGGATGCCTTACACGCCATATGGGGTTGTGGTGCAGCCCAAGATGTTTGGGCAGGGAGTCTCCACGTGCTGCAAAAGTTTCAGACTAACCATTTTGATTTTTTGCAATTATTTACAGCTTCGTTGGACAGATTATCAACAACCGAGTTGGAGCTCTTCCTTGTACAAGCTTGGCTCATATGGAATCAACGCAATGTGGTGGTGCATGGAGGACAAATGAAGAACCCGCGATGGTTGACAAATCGTGCAGCTGAACTGCTAGAAGAATATAAAAAAGCTCAAACGAATTTGAGGATCTCAAGTGCAGCAACAGGCAGCAACTATTGGAAGCCTTCGCCACAGGATGTTTATAAGCTAAACTTTGATGCAGCGGTATTCACGGACCTGAATTGCTCAGGAGTTGGCGCGATCATTCGAAACTCAGATGGTGAGGTGATGGCTGGAATGGTATCAAGGGGGGAATATGTGCACAATAGAGATGACGCAGAAGCTTTGGCATGTCGAAAGGCTTTGGAGTTTGCTATAGAGGTCGGGTTCCAAAATCTATTAATTGAGGGTGATAACTCAAATGTGATGAGAGCAATTTCAAGTTCTATACCTAATAATTCTTTCTTTGGCCATATTATGGATGGCATTAGACATTTTATTTCGGGTAGACAATCTGTTGGTTTTAGTTGGGTTAAAAGGGAAGGAAATATGGTGGCTCATTCTTTAGCTAGATTTGCTAGGAACATTGTGGAGGATATGTATTGGATGGAATATGAGCCCATACTTACTGTAGATGCTTTGCATCATGATCTCTTACATATTAATGAATGAGTTATGGATTTGTTCTCAAAAAAAAAAAAAAAAAAAAGATGAAGAAATTAGGATTTGTGAAAAAAATGGATTTCTTTAATTATGAAATGCATTACCTGCTGTTACATATTTTGTACTAATCAATAGTGAGCCAAAAGTGTATATCCAACATTCACGGATCCAACCAACACCCTTTACCAAGGAGACCCTCTACCTCTCTATTTGTTTCTCTTAAGACTTTTTTTTTTCTCTCTCAATTGCAAGTGAAATTTAAGAAAATTAAAGACAGTATAATCTAATTTTTTCTTTTAAATCCTAAGTGATAAGTTGTTATTGATTCTAATTTGAATCTATCACTAAAATTACTTTTTTACCTACTAGTAACAACTAATTACTTAGAATTTGTTATGAAAATGTTGTAAATATAATTTTTTTTTCTTTTTTTTGAAAGTAACTTTTTTTTTTCTTTAACTTTTTTTTTTTTTTATAGAAACAAACACACACAAGAAAGAGGAAAATGAGTTCTAACACAAAGGCACACTACTACTCCACTCAAAAGTCATGGTAACTTTTAAGGAAGGGTGGAGCAAGTTATACTACATACAACACACTCTCTTAAGCAATGTGGGATAATTATTCATTCTTTAACGTTATTCTATAGGATTTAAAATTTAATTTGTTATATGATCCATTTTTTTAATAAATAATTAAAATGCAGAACCAAAAAGCCCATCAAGGCCCAATACATTTCGGACACGACATAAGCTAAACCCATACATTTCAATCCTGTTTGGAAAAGACACAATCAGAAAGCCACACTACATGAGACGAGAGTAAAAGCTATGTAAAACCCATTTTGGTTTGGTTTTGGTTTTTTATTTTTATTTTTTTATAACAACCCATTTTGGTTTTGGAACAACATCATGCAGAAGACGGAGATAGAGGCACAGAAAGAAAGAAAGTAGATAGTGAGAAAGTGCTTTTGCAACGGCCTCTGCTTTTTCTTTGTTCAGGAAAACAAATGGGTATGGCTTTTAAATCAACAAACTCTCTTGCTTTCTTGTTGAATCTTTTGGTTCCTTATTGTCATGTAAGCCTTCCGTTTCATGCTCTCACTTTTTGTACTCTTACTAATAATAATGCTACTAATACTAGTAGTAGTAGTAGAGAAAATGTGGAAATCCATAGTCAGAATCAGAATCAGTTCTTGAGATTTGTGAGAGATCAGTGCAAAACTGGAACCATAAGGAATCTTGATCATGCCTTAGGATTGTTTGATAGAATGCTTCACATGTGCCCTTTGCCTTTGGTTAGGGATTTTACACAATTGCTGGGTGCAATTGTAAGAATGAAGCATTACTCTGTAGTCATTACTCTAATTAGACAAATGGGGTCATTAGGAATTGCTCCTGATGTGTATACTCTCACAATTATGATTAATTGCTTTTGCCACTTGAATCGGGTAGATTTTGGGTTCTCTGTCTTAGCAAGAATTTTGAAACTTGGTTACCAACCAAACCATATAACTCTGACCACTCTTGTAAAAGGGCTCTGTCTTCAAGGTAACATTTCTGGAGCTGTTAGGTTGGTAGAAGTAATGGAAAAGAATGGGTATGAACCTGATGCAATTACTTGTGCAACGATAATTAATGGTTTATGTAAGATTGGTGAGACTAATATGGCTATTAGGTTGCTCAGGAAGATGGAAGAAGGGAATTTCGAACTTGATGTGGTGCTCTATAGCACTATCATTGACAGTTTATGTAAGGAAAGGTTAGTAACTGAGGCTTTGAACCTTTTATCTGAAATGACGAGTAAAGGCATTCAGCCAAACCTTGTCACTTACACAAGCTTAATTCAAGGCCTATGCAATTTCGGCCGTTGGAGGGAGGTTGCTACTTTGTTGAATGAGATGACACAAAGGAAGATCATGCCAAATGTGAAAACCTTTAGCATATTGGTGGACACACTTTGCAAGGGAGGGAAATTGATAGAGGCAAAAGAAGTTTTTGATGTGATGATTCAAAGAGGCATTCAGCCTAACACAGTCACTTACAATTCTTTGATTGATGGATATTGTTTGCAAAACCGAATCGATGAGGCAGTTAAGGCATTTAATATGATGGTTGAGAAGGGTTGTTCACCTTGTATTTTTAGCTATAGCATATTGATCAATGCATATTGCAAAAATAAAAGAATTGATGAGGCAATGTGTATTTTTCATGAAATTTTCAACAAGGGAATTATTCCTAATGTTGTGACTTACAACACTCTTATAGGTGGGTTTTGTCGAGTTGGGAGTCCTCATATTGCACTAGAGCTATTTCATAAGATGCGAGCTTGTGGCCAACTTCCAAATTCCCAGACATATGCTATCTTGTTAGATGGACTTTGTAAGAACAAACAAATTGCTAAGGCGATGGAATTGTTTCAGCAGGTGGAGGAAAAAACTTTGGGCCACTATATTGTGATTTATAATGTCTTGATTGGTGGTTTGTGTAATGCTAGGAAGCTTACAACTGCAAGAGAACTCTTTTATAGTCTCACCTCCAAAGGATTGCAACCTAATGTTTTGACTTACACTATAATGATCAAAGGACTTTGTGAAGAAGGACTGATAGATGAAGCGGGCGATTTGCTTGAGAAAATGGATGGGAACGGTTGTTCACCTAACGATCGCACATATAACACAATTATCCAAGGGTTATTGAAACATAATGAAATAATTAAGGCCAGGAAATATCTCAAAATAATGGTTGACAAGGGTTATTCAACAAATGCGACCATTGCAACCATGTTAGTTGACTTGCTATCTTCTAGTCAAGCTGATAAAAACATTCAAGAATTGCTTCAGGAGTTTGTGTGAAGGATTTTTAGCTTCCCAACATCAAGAGAACCTTTCATATTTTAACCCATCACAAGTAAATTTGTAAGTGACAAATATTGACTTCGAGTAAATTTTATAAGATGATGTTTATTTTTTTGTCTATGCACAAGACTGTTCCTTTACCTGTTTGATGACTTGATCTTCCTTTGCAATATTGATATGCACTCATTTTGTTGCTCAGAAGTCAGAACTTATTTTCATCAATATTTATTTGAAAATAAGGCTGATGTGAAGTTAATTCTAAATGTTGTTCTCACCCGTAAGGGTGCAACCTAGTGAATGGAGACTTGGGATAAGCTGTAGACCCAAACATCTTTTTTTTTTTTTTTTTGATAAGTAATAAGTTTTATTGATATCAAAAAAGGAACACCCTAGTACACAGGGAGTGTACAAGGGGTCAAACAATTCAAGAACAAAAATTACAAGAATCTAGGAAATCAAGAAAAGAAAAGAATGATTGGCTTCGCATAGCAGCCAACCAATCCAATAAAGTTCTAAAGAAAAATAGCTTGAGGTCTGGTATGGATCTCTCATTATCTTCAAAACACCTATTATTTCTCTCCCTCCAAAGACACCACAATAAGCAATGGGGAAAAATCAACCATATATACCCATTTTGATGACGACCAAACCTGCTTTGCCAACAAGCTAGAAGCCCCACAATAGATTGCGGCATAACCCAACTTACTCCAAATAAACCAAACACCATAGACCATAGATCCATAGCAACCGGACAATGAAGAAAAAGATGGTCAACCGATTCACTATTACACTTGCACATGTAGCACCAATCCAATATCTAAACCTTCCTTTTTCGTAAATTGTCAATCGTTAAGCATTTCCGTAAAGCAGCAGTCCAAACAAAGAAAGCTACTTGAGAATGAATCTTTTGTTTCCAAATACTTTTCTAAGGAAAACAGTAGTCATTAGTGCCCACTAAAATACTATAATAATCCTTAACCATGAACCCCTTCTTATCTCTATCAGGTTTCCAACACATCTTATCCTCACCAAGCCCCCTTACTGAAGAACTATATATGGTATCCATGAAACCCGACATAGCCTCTAATTCCCGAGCATGCACACCCCTAAAGAAACTTACATCCCAAAAGAAGACTCCATTAGCAGACTTCATAAGCTCAGCCACACTAGCCTCCTTATCTTGGCAAAATCTAAATAATTTAGGATAGCTAACTGCAAGAGATGTATCACCACACCAACGGTCTTGCCCAAACTTCACCCTAGACCCATCCCCAATATCATATAGAATGTGACGAGAAAAAGAAGGCCATCCCCGACTAATATTTTTCCACAAACCAATACCATATGGACCATTAACAGACCTAGTACATCTTGGGTTTGATCCCGACTAGGAGTTCCCTTGGATTACGTGATACATAGTTCTGGTAGATGAGGTTGTGTATTTGTGGTTTACTCACCAAGGGTGGATCCAAAGGGCCTTGCCTTGGTGAGGTTCCACATAAAAAAAATGCTAAATGTTGTTCTCATAAAGTCTGACATTATTTTTTTTTTTTGGATAAGTAATAAGTTTTATTGATATAAAAAAGGAACACCCTAGTACACAGGGAGTGTGCAAAGGGTCAACAAATCAAATACAGAAATTGCAAGAAGTCTGACATTATTTTTTGGTGGCTATTCGTCCATTGGTTGGTCGAATTATTGTTTTTAAGCGTTTTCTCTAAAAAAAAAAAAAAAAAAAAAATTAAGTGTAGCTATTGCATGTATGATAAGGTGTAGTGAATACCTTACACGTGTTTCCAAGTTGAATGTCACTAGTATACTAGTATCTTAAGCTTTCTTGAGCTATACTGACATTGGACTAGGAGCCAATTTAGATAAGTGTAGTTTGAATCGCTTCTCAACTAAAAGAAGTTGCTTCTTTGTCGGTTAACTAGAAGATAAGAAACTCAAGTTGCATTCTGATACAAATGTAACATGATGGTTTGGTCATCATGAATTCCAATGTCTTTTATGAATGTGTTAGTTGCTTTAATAGGTCAGTAATGAGACCCCTACAAGTTTATGAAAAAAAATATATATATATATGGTTTCTATTTGGCATGGAGCAATAAAAGCTCTAACAGTGAACCTTTACTAGTGGTTGAATTATATTCAATGAGCTAAGTTTGTTATTTTGAGGACTTGATGAGCTTTAGTTTAAATGACTCTCCCTCCTTTAATAATAGGGTGGAGGGTAAGGTCTTGGGTTCAAGATCCACGGGGTGCATGCGTAGCTTATCAATAAAAAAAGTTTGTTATTTTGAGGGACTAATGAGGCATTTTGTAATGTTAAAATTTAGGAAGACTAGTTCCTTAGAAAGAAGCTTATTTATGTTGCAGGTTACTTAGCCATTTAAGTAATCTCCTATGATTGACAGAGGTCAAGTAGTATTAGAATGATACTTATGTAGAAATTGTAGAATATTGGGCGTCTTTTTTATTGACAGTTAGAATGTGATTATTTACTAAAGAGAGAGAGGTTTTGCTAAAGTTTTGAAAGCAGCGTAGAAAACGATGATTTCATATTTTTGAGATGTAGTAAATTTATTTCAATCACAGATTATGTAATTGAATTCCCCTTTCATTGTCCCTATCAAAAATGGATTTTTTTTTTTTTTTTAAAGAAATTTTAAATTGATCATTCTTCCCATCCTGCACTCTTTTCCAAGCATTGGCTGTAGAGTGACATTACAATTGAAGGGAGACAACACATTACCTAAAAAGGTGAATGGGTAATCAATATTGCAATGTTTAATTTTCTATGAAATAATATATAATCGTTATTCGCTCTAAAAATTTAGACATATTCATGAATTATTAGTGTAATACATCATAACAATAATGGTTCAACAACCAAAATTGTTTAATACGCTTTTCTTTTTTGTAAACAGATTATTTGTGTTTTTCAGGCTAAACCAACATTGTTTCTAGCACTTTCAACAATCCCATATTTATGACAGGCTTGAGGCTTCTTATGTTGGACTAGATGGCCAACTATTCTTTTTTCACGATGATGAGGATCAATGCTGGCAGTATTTTCCAACACCTTATCTCTTTAAACTGGTATAATCAGCCAGTGGACCGGGATAATGGTTTATTATATGGACAAGCAGGTACTGCAGACCATATGGCAAGTAGAAATGCAAGTTGGTTTCAGGCCTTAAATAGCACAAGTGGATATTCTTGGTTAGGAAAAGCATGAAACAAAGCTGAAGATAGCCTATTTCTTAGTTCTGTGGCTATGGATGGTAGAGGTATGATTTTTGCTTGGTTTGCCAACAAAAGTGACTCTAGTGCATTTTTCAACTTTAGACTTTCATGGTGGTGTATTTGACTTGGCTACAAAAGATGGGAAAGCAATTGTACAAACAAGGCTACTGGACACAGAAATAGTGGTAAGCACTAAGCAATAATACAGGTTTGGTGCAAATGGTGACACTACGAGTAATGTTGATAATTTTTTATGTGAGTTGTAAATGGCAGGTCAGGACATTATGATGACGAAGTTTCAGGAATGAAGTACATATGTTATTGCTGTACCCTTGAGATTGTTGGAGTTCAACAGTATAATTTTTGTTTCATGTTATTCAACTTCTTATTTATGCTTAAGAAGAATTTTAAAATGACAATGCTACAGAAACCACATACTAGACTCAGAAGTTGTTTTCAACTCATGTGGCTTGTCTTGGATTTTGAAAAAAAAAAATTTATCATTGTTATTCCTTAAACTTTGAATTTGCCTTTGTCACAATGGTTGGTATTTACACTTTGAAAACACTGGCCAGCAATAAAAAAATGTAATTTTTTTCTTAATCTTCTGGTGTAATAATGGATTTTTGCTATTTGATTTCACTATGAAAAGTGTTATGAAAGAGATTGAATGAGTTTGAAAAAAATTAAATGATGCAATATATTGCTGATATGGGGTGTATATCACTTCAAATATCTCACAACCATATTGGTTTAATTTTATCTCTGTAGTGTTCCAGTCTTTGTTAGTACTTATCCCAAAAAACAAAAACAAAAAAATTCATTCATTATCAGTACATTTTCCCTTCCTTTGATCCCCTCTCAAAAAAATTTTATGTTGTGGTGTTGGTGCATCGATCTGCTCCATTGACTTTGTTTATTTGGTGTCTCTTGGGCATTGCCCTCTTCAATGCAGGAAGTGGTTGTGACCCACAACTTGTGGCATGGAAAGAGGGGGTGGATTGGCGTGGAAGGTTCTGGGACAAAGTGGCATGTTGTTCTGTTGTGTCTTATGTGTTGCATATGGCGAGAGTGGAATGCTCGGTGTGTGGTTTAGTTGATATCTCCTTCTGAAGACATTGTTATTAAGTGGACCTCACTGACTTTTTTATTTTCTGCGTTAAGGATTTCTAGATTTTCTGGTTCTTTTTGCGTTGCCGCTTGTATACAACTTGTGTATTTGGAGAGCGCACCTTTTTTGTTTTTTAATGAACTTGTTTACTTATCAAAAAAATATATATATATATATATATATATATATTATTCCCTATGATAAGGTGCAGTGAATACCTTACTCTTTTTTCTAAGCTAAACGTGCCCTAGCATCATCAGCTTTTTTCCTTTAAAAAAGAAAGAATCATTAGCTTCTTAAACTATATTGACATTGGCCTAGGAACCAATTGAGACTGGTGTAGCTTGAATAGCTTATCAACTTAAGGAAGTTGCTTCTTTGTGTTGGGCCTTGTGGAGCCTAGTTTATGTTTGATCCGGTTAACGACCCGACCCGGGCCGAATAATGTTGTATGGTTTTTAATGGGAGATTTACTGAGGCTTAGTCCATGGAGCGGAGGCTTGGGCCGACAGGCCCAAGCCGTAGCCCATGGACAAGCCTCTTGGGGGTCCGGGGGCAACGCCCTCGGGAAAAATTTTTTGGGCCCATTTAATATATAAACCGACTTTGCCGTGATTAGGGTTATAAAAAATTGTAGGTTGTTGTTGCCGCCTTCTATAGAGAGAGAGAGAAAAAGTATTGTAGCCGCAATTCTTGTACTCTGTATTCTTCCCTGATAATAGTGAAATCCCTGCAACTCCGTGGACGTAGGCAAATTGCCGAACCACGTAAAAAATGTCTTGTGCGTGTGATTTTTTTTTTGGCGTGTGCTTTCTCTATTTTGTTTCTCACAGGTTGGGAATTTGGTTGAAATTCCCTACAACTGGTATCAGAGCCTAGGGTTAGGTTTGAGTGGGAGCAATGGCAGAGGAAGCAGGAAAGGCGTCTGGAATAGAAAAGTTTGATGGCACAGACTTCGCGTATTGGAGGATGCAGATTGAAGATTATCTCTATGGGAGGAAATTGCATCTGCCTCTTTTGGGGACAAAACCTGAGGCTATGAAGGCTGAGGAATGGGCTCTTCTTGACAGACATGTATTGTGAGTTATCAGGTTAACTCTGTCTAGGTCTGTTGCACACAATGTTGTAAAGGAGAAGACCACAGTAGATCTGATGAAGGCTTTGTCTGGTATGTATGAAAAGCCGTCAGCAAACAACAAGGTGCATTTGATGAAGAAACTGTTCAATCTGAAGATGGCAGAGAACGCATCAATAGCACAACATCTAAATGAATTTAACACTATCACAAATCAATTGTCATCTGTAGAAATTGATTTTGATGATGAGATTCGTGCTCTAATCGTCTTGGCTTCTTTGCCAAACAGTTGGGAGGCAATGAGGATGGCAGTAAGCAATTCTACAGGAAAGGAAAAGCTCAAGTACAATGATATACGAGATTTAATTCTGGCTGAGGAGATTCGTAGAAGAGATGCAGGCGAAACCTCAGGATCTGGTTCTGCCCTAAACCTTGAGACAAGAGGCAGAGGTAATGACAAAAATTCAAACCGGGGCAGATCAAAATCCAGAAATTCTAATCGAAACAGAAGCAAATCTAGATCAGGCCAACAAGTACAATGCTGGAACTGTGGGAAATTAGGTCACTTTAGGAATCAATGCAAAAGTCCTAAGAAGAAGAATGGAGATGATTCTGCTAATGCTGTAACAGAAGAGGTACATGATGCATTACTTCTTGCAGTAGACAGTCCACTTGATGATTGGGTTTTGGACTCAGGAGCTTCGTTTCATACCACTCCACACCGAGAAATCATACAGAATTATGTTACAGGTGATTTTGGTAAGGTGTATTTGGCTGATGGTTCAGCCTTGGATGTTGTAGGTATGGGAGATGTCCGGATATTGTTGCCCAATGAATCTGTTTGGTTACTGGAGAAGGTTCGACATATTCCTGACCTAAAGAGGAATCTGATTTCTGTTGGACAACTTGATGATGAAGGGCATGCAATACTATTTGTTGGCGGTACTTGGAAGGTTACAAAGGGAGCTAGGGTATTGGCTCGTGGAAAGAAAACTGGTACTCTGTATATGACCTCAAGTCCAAGAGACACAATTGCAGTTGCTGATGCAAGTACTGATACAAGCCTATGGCACCGCAGACTTGGTCACATGAGTGAGAAAGGGATGAAGATGCTGTTGTCAAAAGGAAAACTACCAGAATTGAAGTCCATTGATTTTGACATGTGTGAAAGTTGCATCTTAGGAAAGCAGAAAAAGGTGAGTTTCTTGAAAACTGGCAGGACACCGAAGGCTGAAAAATTGGAGTTAGTACACACTGATTTGTGGGGGCCTTCTCCAGTTGCATCCCTTGGAGGTTCAAATTACTACATCACTTTCATTGATGACTCAAGCAGAAAGGTATGGGTTTATTTTCTGAAAAATAAATCTGATGTATTTGAAACTTTTAAGAAGTGGAAGGCCATGGTTGAGACAGAAACAGGTTTGAAACTAAAATGTTTGAGGTCTGATAATGGAGGAGAGTACATAGATGGAGGGTTTAGTGAGTATTGTGCTGCACAGGGAATTAGGATGGAGAAGACCATTCCTGGGACACCACAGCAGAATGGTGTGGCTGAGCGCATGAACAGAACTCTCAATGAGCGTGCTAGGAGTATGAGGTTGCATGCTGGACTACCAAAAACTTTCTGGGCTGATGCTGTTAGTACTGCAGCTTACCTGATAAACCGAGGACCATCAGTTCCTATGGAGTTCAGACTTCCTGAGGAGGTTTGGAGCGGTAAAGAGGTAAAGTTTTCCCATTTAAAAGTTTTTGGTTGTGTTTCTTATGTTCATATTGATTCTGATGCTCGTAGTAAACTTGATGCAAAGTCTAAAATATGTTTTTTCATTGGCTATGGTGATGAGAAATTTGGCTATAGGTTTTGGGATGAACAAAACAGAAAAATCATCAGAAGTAGAAATGTGATATTTAATGAACATGTTATGTACAAGGACAGGTCAACTGTAGTGTCAGAAGTTACAGAGAGAGATCAAAGGAAATCTGAGTTTGTCAACTTAGATGAATTGACTGAAAGTACTGTCCAGAAAAGGGGTGAAGAAGATAAGGAGAATGTAAATACACAAGTAGATCAGAGTACACCTGTAACTGAAGTTCGAAGATCTTCCAGGAATATTAGACCTCCACAGCGTTATTCACCCACTCTAAATTATCTCTTGTTGACTGATGGTGGTGAGCCAGAGTGTTATGATGAAGCCTTGCAAGATGAGAATTCAAGTAAGTGGGAGTTAGCTATGAAAGATGAGATGGATTCCTTGTTGGGGAATCAGACATGGGAACTGACTGAATTGCCAGAAGGAAAGAAGGCTTTGCACAACAAGTGGGTATACAGAATAAAGAATGAGCATGATGGTAGCAAACGTTACAAGGCCAGATTAGTTGTTAAAGGGTTCCAGCAGAAGGAAGGCATTGACTACACAGAGATATTTTCTCCAGTTGTGAAGATGTCAACAATCAGACTGGTACTGGGAATAGTGGCTGCAGAAAACTTACATCTTGAGCAGTTAGATGTGAAGACGGCATTCCTTCATGGTGACTTGGAGGAAGACCTTTACATGATTCAGCCAGAAGGCTTCATTGTTCAGGGACAAGAGAATCTAGTCTGCAAACTGAGAAAGAGCTTGTATGGCCTAAAACAAGCTCCTAGACAGTGGTACAAGAAATTTGACAGTTTTATGTATAGAATTGGTTTCAAGAGATGTGAGGCTGATCATTGTTGCTATGTTAAGTCTTTTGACAATTCTTTCATCATATTACTGTTGTATGTGGATGATATGCTTATTGCAGGGTCTAGCATTGAGGAGATTAATAATCTGAAGAAGCAATTGTCCAAACAGTTTGCAATGAAGGATTTGGGAGCTGCAAAGCAAATCCTTGGTATGAGAATCATTAGAGACAAGGCTAATGGTACATTGAAGCTTTCACAGTCAGAGTATGTGAAGAAAGTTCTCAGCAGGTTCAATATGAATGAAGCCAAACCAGTGAGCACACCCTTGGGTAGTCATTTCAAACTAAGCAAAGAACAGTCACCGAAGACAGAAGAAGAAAGGGACCATATGAGTAAGGTGCCTTATGCCTCAGCTATTGGCAGCTTGATGTATGCTATGGTGTGTACAAGGCCAGACATTGCACATGCAGTGGGAGTTGTGAGTAGATTCATGAGTAGGCCTGGAAAGCAGCATTGGGAGGCAGTGAAGTGGATTCTGAGATATCTGAAGGGTTCATCAGATACATGTCTTTGCTTTACAGGTGCAAGTTTGAAACTGCAGGGTTATGTAGATGCTGATTTTGCTGGTGATATTGATAGTAGAAAGAGTACTACTGGGTTTGTTTTTACTCTAGGTGGTACAGCTATATCATGGGCTTCAAATCTACAGAAGATTGTTACTTTGTCTACTACAGAAGCTGAGTATGTTGCTGCAACTGAAGCTGGAAAGGAGATGATTTGGCTACATGGTTTCTTAGATGAATTGGGTAAGAAGCAGGAGATGGGCATTCTACATAGTGACAGTCAGAGTGCAATCTTTCTTGCCAAAAATTCGGCTTTTCATTCAAAGTCGAAACATATACAGACAAAATACCATTTTATCTGTTACCTTGTTGAAGATAAGTTGGTAATACTTGAGAAGATTTGTGGATCTAAGAACCCGGCAGACATGTTGACTAAGGGTGTCACTATTGAGAAGTTGAAGCTGTGCGCAGCTTCAATTGGTCTTCTAGCTTGAGGATAGGAGGATGAGTTGCAGGGATGAGGGATTGTTTCTAAGAGGATAGCGGTTTGATGTTGGTGATTGAACTAGTCTCCAAGTGGGAGATTTGTTGGGCCTTGTGGAGCCTAGTTTATGTTTGATCCGGTTAACGACCCGACCCGGCCCGAATAATGTTGTATGGTTTTTAATGGGAGATTTACTGAGGCTTAGTCCATGGAGCGGAGGCTTGGGCCGACAGGCCCAAGCCGTAGCCCATGGACAAGCCTCTTGGGGGTCCGGGGGCAACGCCCTCGGGAAAAATTTTTTGGGCCCATTTAATATATAAACCGACTTTGCCG
>JARYZH020001111.1:0-40724 GCA_030021035.2 Notholithocarpus densiflorus | reverse complement strand
TTTTTTTTTTTTTTTGTTGGAGAATCCAGTCTCACACTTTAATTGTAATATTATGAAAGTACCTAATATATATATATATATATATATATATATATATATATTTATAGAATCAAGTACCTAATAATATTAATACACACATTTTTATTTCTTATCAATCATTTGATACAGATGAAATTAATCAAGAAATAAGTATATAAATATATAATAAGAGAAAAGTTACGTTCACAATATTTTCACAACAAATTTTAAAGTGGCAGGTTGTTACTAGCTGTTTATTGATGGGTAAAAAAATAATTTTAATTGTAGATTTAAATTAGAACTAATAACAACTTATGAGTTACCACTTAATATTTGTTGTAAAAATATTGTGAACATAATACTTCACATATAATAAATATGTGAATACTAAGATTAAATATAGTAGAAATAAAAAAAAAAAACTACAAAAATAGGAAAGCATTGCAATTAGTCTTAATTGCTTAATTTAAGTTTTGAGAAAGGAAAAAATTTAGTTATAAAATTAGGCGTAACCTAAGGCTACAACCTTACTCATTAAAATAAATGGTTTGGCTTACCTCTAGTACTTTTTAAACTAGAATCTCCTTTTGTTTTAAAGAGAAACTACCACATTATCCATTAATTAAATAAAATGTGGAGATTAAAACCCACTACCACTTGCCATTGTATATTTAAAACAAAAGGACATGTCCAGTTAAAAAAGAACTGGAAGTAAGCCAAACCCTAAAAAAACATTATTACATATTTTGAAAATTTAACCGTTAAATTGCATATTCTTTACACTCTTAATACACATATCAAATTTTGTGTCAATCAGATATTATTTATTATATGATTTATAAGCTTATATTTTATACCTAATTTTAAATTACAAAAACTTGTAATTTAAATAATTTATTGATGACATAGCTATTGATCTTTAATTTTCTAGAAATTTTGCAAGAATGTAGTATATAAGAAGAAAATGTAATCCAATGGTGGATTTGTCAAAATTCACCGCCAATAAAAAGATATTGAGTAAGATTGTAATTTTAACCAATTGGTTTAAACTACAAAAACTTGCAATTTAAACAATTTATTGATGACATAGCTATTAATCTTTAATTTTCTAGAAATTTTGCAAGAATGTAATATATAAAAAGAAAAATGTAATCTAATGATGGATTTATCAAAATTTATTGTCAATAATAAGATATTGAATAAGGTTGTAATCTTAGCCAATCGGATATTGGAGAATTTTTTTTTTTTTTTTTAAGAAAGAGAAATATAAGAGAACTATTTTTTTTTTTTCTTTTGGAGAAAGAAAAATATAGGAGAACTAGGTTTGAATCATTCCAACCCATTATATTATACTATGGGAATAAAAAAATAAAATTATAAAACAGTATATAAAAGTTGAGAAATATATTAGAATTGACTTTGTCGTATGAGACGGAATCTTGAGAAAAATACAAATTTCTTTGTGTTCGCCGCGATTGCAGGGTACGTCAATTGCCAACTGGCCTGTTCCTATCCAATTATTCCATTCCCCCTCTTTTTTTTGTTTGACTCTTTTTTGTTTCTTCAAAAGAAAAGTCAAACAAAAAACAAAAAACGGAGCCGTCAGCCATATCTCTTTACGCAATTTGTATATTTCTGTCTATATTATCGCAATATGCATTTTAATGTATGAGAAATCTAATTTTCATAACATTTTAATAATTAAAAGAGAGAGAGAGAAAAAAAGAAGATAAATGTTATGTTTACAATATTTTAAGAATATTTTCACAATAAATCATAAGTGACAGTTGGTTGTTACGAGTGGGCAACAAAGTAATTTAATTTGTAAATTCAAATTGAAACTAATAAAAACTTACCACTTATGATTTTGTTATAAAAGTGTTGTAAAAATTGTTAAATATTAGCATAAATACATCATGTTGTATATGCTAGAGTAGATGCGGAAGGGGAAGCATAGAATAGGAATACTGAGAACATGAGAGTTATGTGGTTCAGTCTTGTCGGCCTACATCCACGGATGAATCCCTTAAGTGCTACATCTTTATTATGTAAGAGTATAGTACAATAACCTGTGTTACAATGAACCCTAACATGAGTATATATAGGCGACTAAACCCTAGACTACTAGTACAAGTAGGACTGGACTTGAACCTATTATATTGGGCTAATATATCTAATAATGCTCATAGACCAAATGGCATTCCTACTTTTCAAAGTTATGGAATAGTGTTAGTAATAAATTTAGGGGTGTAAGATTGCTGTGATTGGAGTATTGTAAAAGAGAATCAATCACAACTTATCAGTGAGTTCTAATTAACTCAATTAATAAAGTCTTTTGTCGTCAAATAAGAGATTTAGAGTTCAAACTCTGAATTCATGTCTTGGCCGGATCATAAAGGACAATCATCGTGGAGTAGATGTCATAAATTAAAATTTTATCATATTTATTAAAAAAATTGCAATTTATCATCTTACAATCAGCATTGCTCATAGTGTTTAAATGGCCCTTTTAAAAGAAAAAAAAAAGGGAAAAAAAAATTGACCAAAGTAAATTAGCTTGAGTAGATGCAACTTGTAACCAAGCTCATAGAAGTTTCAGAGGACGCGGTGATGCCAGCTCCTTGGAACTCAACTCGTAATTTCATGGAAACATCAACAAGTTATTTATAGAGGGAGACAGAAGTGCAATATGCTACTGCGTCCAAGTTTCAAGATCTAAAGCTTTCTTTAAGCTCCTAATTTTTCCTTCAATTAAAGCTTGTGAGTCCCTTCTTGTACTTCCTACATATAGTAATATTTTCGTGTATAAGTAAATCATTATATAATACTTTGCCATATTGTTATAGTAATTATTTTTCCTGTGTGTGAAATTTATAATGCTTAATTGTCTTTTGGAAACTGTTTGATCAGATTCAAGAAGAAAGAAAATCATAGCAATGGATACTAAACTGTTCAATGCTGCAATTTCTGGAAGTGGCATTGGGAGTATTGATTCGAATATTCTCGGGCAGTTGACAGCGAGGGGGGGCTCTATTCTTCATGTGGCAGCAAAATCTGGAAAGGTGGACTTGCACATCATGGAAAAAGTTTTGGATTCAAAACCATCACTGCTGTATATGACAAATCGGAAAGGCAACACTGCATTACATATTGCAGCAAGCTTAGGTCATATTGAAATGACACGGTTTCTAATAGCTCGTGCAAAAGTAAAACAAGATCAAGATGTTGAAGTGAACATAGAGCTACTAAGGATGGAAAATCATGAGAAGAATACAGCACTACAGGAGGCTATAAGAAATGATCATTGTGAGATTGTGGAGTTACTAATTAGGGAAGACCCAGGGTTGACTTTGTTTACAAATAATGCTGGGGAATCCCCTCTATTCCTGGCTGTGGATCGAGGATTTTACAACATAGCTCGTTGTATACTAAAAGCTGTTCCAGATTGCTCCTATGGAGGAAGGAACAACATGAATGCCTTGCATGCAGCTGTTATTCGCGCACAAAGTAGTAAGTATCTATAACTCTATATAGAAGCAGAAATAGTCGTTGGACTATTAGCACAATGATTAAATTTATTATTTTCTAATTTCTTAAATTTTGGGAGTCATAATCATAATCGGCAATTTATCATGATATCAGAATAAATTTGCAAAGCATGAAATTAATCTTCCAAAAAATGGGAATTATTCAAGAGCTTTCCCAAGTGTAGCATCTTGTATTGATCATCAAATCCTAACTCTCACCATATAAATATATATATATATATATATTTATATAATTATGTATGTATGTATCATTTTGTAATTTTCAACTTCCATGTTTTGGACATCACGTACAGTTTAAGAACCAGAATCGTACTATTTCAACTACCAGCCAAACAAAAGTAAAGTCAATGAATTCACATGTCAAGGCTGAAACTCTAATTGTAACATGAGGTTTTGTCAACGGGTATCAATGGAATGCTCTTATATTCTTAACTATGTTTATTCTTAACAAATTACTTTTTCTAATTCTTTTTCTTTATGATTTCATGTATTCTTTATAGTTTTATTTTAAAATAATTTATATATCATATAGTCTAAAAGGTTGCAAATTCTTTAAAAAAGATTAACATTGCTGTATATTTTAAAAATCTAACTATTAGATGACATGTTTTTCATCTCTTAATACACATATCAAATTTTGTGCCATTTAGATGTTATTTACTACATGATCAATAAATTTATTTTTTATGCATAATTTTAGATTATAAAAACTTACAATTTAAATAAATGATTGATGACATATCTATTGATCTTTGATCATCTGTAAATTTTGCAAGCATAGAAGCAAATGTAATACAATGGTAGATTTGTCAAAATTTAAATCCAATAAAAAGATATTAAGTGAAGTTTTCAATATAATAAAGATTGTCCTAAGTGGTTTGATTTCACCAAGTGGATGTTCTCTCATTATGTAGTGTGTGGCAAACTATAAATACATTAAAATTATTATAATACAATTGCTTTACATTAAACTCTATTGCCAATGTTTCAAAGAGTTTAAGAAATATTAGTCCAATTGAAATTATACAACCAAGAGTTTTTATAAATTAGTGTATTCTAATTTGTTTAATCTTATTTAATTACTATTTTTGTTTTAATCATTAAAGTTGTGCCTTGCATCTCATGCTTGCTCTATATAGCTCAATGAAATTATTACAAGTTATACGACATAATTTCGTCAAATGATTTATTATAATTACAATAAATTAAATCATTACCATAGTTCAAGTTAAAAACAATCAATATCATAGTTCACATTAAGTGAAAGTCTATGACAAAAAAGTTTAAAAAATTATCAAAAGTTTCAAAAAAAAAAATTGAAAATAGTTTCAACAAATATTTTAAATTACTTTATAATCTATTACAATCTTTGGGTTTTGATATGAATATGGCCTTACAAGAAATTCATTTGTCATGGAACTTAATTTTTCTTAATTACTTTATTTGTACTACCTATTGTATAATTTAATTTAATTATATCATTGAAATGTGGGTTCTAATTAGCTTAAGTGGTAAAATTTATTGTTATACACAAAAAATCAATTAATCTCTTGACTTTTTGATAATAAAGAGAAATTATCATGAAATTCTTTAGTTGTATGATTCTTAATTAAGCTATAAGTTCAAAATTTAGATCTTACAATATTCTTGATTATTTATATCATTTTCACCAACTTTTGTTGCTGCTTATTTATCCCTTGTAGGCAAGCAGTTTATATCCATTAAGGAAAAGGCTGTAGAGCGCAATTATACCCTCTTCTACATTAATAACTTCCTTCGTGCTGCTCTCAAGCTTCCTCACCCAGAATATGAACGGATGACAGGAGTAGGTAAATACATATGCATCTCCCTTCGGCAGACAATTTTTCTTAGTTCCCACTTGTTGTGCAATAGTTCCTATAAGATTGAAATTAATTACAATAAATAAAAATAAATCAATAAGTTTTCACACAAAATCTACAATAATTTACGTGATTAGACAATTTCCCTACATCCTGGATGCCGATGATAAGAAAATTTCACTAGGAAAATAAAATTATTGTAACAGTGGCACAAAATCTCTCAAGAAACCCAAAACTCAAATACTCCAAAAACTCTATCTTGCAACTAACACTATAGTACATGGCAACATAAGAAGATTTCACTTTAATTAATTCTCTACTGCATACAAAAAAAAAAAAAAAGTGCGTCACTAAAAGATATATATATATATATATATATATAGTATGTAACTCAAATTTTTTTTTATTTTTTTTATCAAGTGTGTATTTTGAAGAATCCACCATTGAATTATATTTTCTTTTTATACCATTCATGCTTGCAAAATTTCAAAATGACCAGATATCAATAATTATTTCACCAATTACTTGTTTAAATTTCAAATTTTAATATTTTAAAATTATATATAACATATGAGTTAATGGACCAAATAGTTGTGTACATGTTTAAGAAGAACAAGAATTTAGATCCAACTGTAGAATTTTTAAAATTTTGATTCAGTAAAATTATAAAATTTAATTTGAACCGTGAAATTGAATTTATTTAAAATGGAGATGACCATTTTTATAAAGGAGTAGAGCCTATTTTGGGGTGTCATTTCTTGAAACCCTTATTAAGTTCTTTATTTCTATACTTTTTTTTTTCTCAATATAAGACTATATTTTCAAGTGATATCCCAACAATATAGATTAGATGCTGAACCTAGCTAAGTATTAACAACACAATTCTCTCTGTTTTTGTAGTGTTTGTGGGTGAGTTGTTAGAAACAAAAATTTGTCCATCTGCAATTCTGGAAGCAGATGACTTTGGATGGATTCCTCTTCACTATGCTGCATACATGGGCAGTGTACAAGTAGTCGAACTATTTTTGGAAAACAATAACTCCACTGCCTACGTGAAGGACAGAGAAGGAATGTGTGCTATTCATATTGCAGCAAAAGAAGGGCATATTGATGTATTGAGAGTGATCATTTTAAAATGTCCAGATACTTGTGAATTGTTAGACAACAGAGATAGGACTGCTCTTCATCTTGCCTGTGAAAGTGGAAGGAAGGAAATGTAGTGGCTTTCCCTGCAGGGAATTGACTTTCAGGATATATAAATGAGCAGCGATAACAAGAGAGCACTGCTTTCATTTGAAAACATCAAAGACGTATACACTGTTGATGATGCTAGATGATAGGCGAGTCGACCGGATGGCTATAAACACAACAGGGATGACTACCATTGACATTGTTCAATCAGATAAACGACTTATGTCATATGAAAAGGTAAGCCTCTTGATGATTTTTGATAGGAAGAGATGCCATTTAATCTCTCTTATTTCTTGGCATTTGGCTTTCTTTGAAAATCCCGTAGATAAAAGTAAAGGATTAGTTGCAAGAAATAGTATAGTGAGACTTGTGAATGAATCTTAAAAGTGCGATGGGGCTACGTGAATAGTAGCAAATAAAAATTAAAAATAGTAAAATAAGTTGGCAAAATTAATCATGCAAACAGACATGAAAAGTACAGTAATGGCAGCATTCCCTAATACCTTTACGATGAATAAACTGATAAGTGTAGTAAAAACTTTTTGTTTGACATTTTAGTAATTTTTGAGATCATTGAATTTAAAAATGGAGTTTGTTAAAGAGTACAATTCAACAAAGTAACTAATATACAGAACATTAGTTAGTATGTTCCATAACCAGTTAATAAATTAGTGATGACCATCCCTTTGGTCCATTGTTCGAATTGCAGTGGAGAGAGAAGAGAAACTAATTTGTTGACATTATTCTTGTTAACTATCACATTGTGTAGCCATATTGTTGTGTTTCTAATGTAATATATACATTGTAACCAAAAAAAAAAGCGTGATTACATGCATGTAATGTAACATGTGTTAATATTTGCATATTGTTGAATGAATGTAATAAATGTATGATTATAGCGTGCAGAATTAGGTGCGGAATCATTTCTTTTGGAACACAAAGAAGGGTATGTTCCAACATGTTTAGGTTACTGTAAGATATATGCAGGATAAGTCAAAACACATAAAGATATATAAAACAAAGTAAAAAAAATACATGCATTCATATTTCATTTTATGAATGAAGTCATTGAATTAGGTATCTAAATATAGATTAGAATCTTCAATTTCAAATCTTCTTTCGTGCAAGTAATGCATGATGTCTTAGTATGGCAAAGGTGACAGTTTCCTCTAAAATCTTGCAGGATATAATCATATCAAAGTTAAATAGGGATGACTTTCTTCTGAGTTTGGAACAAATGGTTGATAGACAGACAATTTCAGAACCTGCAGAGGTCTTCAGAAATGCAGGCCTTGAACTTGATAGAACACAAGTAGTGAAACAAACAGCAGAAGAAGCTGTGTACTCACGCCTAGATGTTCAGAATATTGCCAACATCAACTTACTGGTAGCCACAATCATCATAGCCGAGCCTTCTCCTGTGCATCAAGTGCCTGGTGGATATGACTCACAGGGAGTGGCAATTTTAAGCAAAAAAGAAGATTTCAGAACATAGCATGATCTTTCCTGATTCGATGGCTTTTGGTTTCTCAGTCCTCTCAATGTTTATCCACTTCTTGGCTGCATTTTTTACGAAATTTACCAGTATTGCATACCCCATTATGTGTGTATTCATGTTAACTGTACTTTCCCTTCTCTCCATGTTCCTTGCTTTTGTTCAGGGCACACAAGCAGTTTTGGCTGAAAAATCAAGGCTTGCTACTAATGTAAATATTGTGACTAGTATCTTGCTTTCCTTTTTTATTCCTTTCTTGTATTTTTGTTGGTGTATTTTGTCAAAATAAATAAATAAATAATTATGTTCAACGTTTTATTGTCACTTTTTTTTTTTAATATGAAAGTGGTGTGTAACGGCACTAGCAGGAGTATTAGTGCTACCTTGAGAACGTCTCGAAAATCTAAATTTAACCGATAGTATCTTAAATGGGCTAAGATTTTTAAGGTTTAATGGCGTTTAAGTCAGGTGAGGTACCATCCAACTTAGTGTTTTTGAGAGAAATGTACTTTAATAATGAGAAAGAAAGAAAAGAGTTCTTTGCTCTTTTTCCTTCTTTGAATTTGTAGGGCTAAATCAATTTTGTGAAATTTGACTCTTTTTTTCCCTAAAGCCACGTGACATAATTTAGAACTTTATTACGATATTCTCTGCTATCGTAGTGTAGGCGGAGATTGAATGCCGGTCTAACATTATTGGCCAATCCCGACTTTCTTAGTTGAATTAATGTTCTGTCAGTTATTTCTCCCAAACAAAAATAATAGATTAACTACGTTATATGTATTTTTGTTATTTTTTTAAAAGGTCTTGGAGTTAATTTTCTAATTTAAAAAGCTTAAAATTGCCCCAAATTTTATCTAACTACCCCGATTAGCTATTTAGCTTTCTTTACTAGGAATCCACAAATTTTTCAAATTGAATCACTGACCCATAAAGCTTCACCTCATGAATTGGGATCACGGCTCTGTATTACCGATATCACGCGATAGGCTTATGGCCCATATCTCTCTCACTGTACAAATTGGGCTAGAAGCCCGTGCCTTTTCTCCTCAGAAATCAAGGCTCTACGGCCCACTCTATCATTTTCATGGCTACATGAACATGATGGACGACTCCAATCAAAATCTCTATTTAACTAATAAACAAATAAGTTTTTTTTTTTTTGAAAGCATAAACAAATAAGTTTTTAGTATAAAATTACATTGGAAATGCATCGTAATTGATCAGTGACTTTTTGCCATTTTGAAGATGACTCTGTATGCGTTTTCAATTAATATTTGTCACGTTAGTGGCGTTTAAATTAATCTTTTTATTTTATTTTATTTTATTTTTGAGATAGTTATTATATGCATACAGGCAGACATTTTCCCTCTCTAGATTCCTAAGTATTTTGTGCATGAAGAGGTGTTAACTAAGTTACTAGGCTCTTGGCAATAATTAAGCTACAATGTTTAAGTTAATTTGAATATATACAAGTATAAATGGATTTTTTTTTTTTTTTTTTTTTGGTTATGACTATCCAAATGTTGTGTTAGTAAAACACAAATAAATCAACAGAGTTTTGTTAAAAGTAGATCTTCTAGTATTACAAGTTTCACTAGTAGTCTTACAATTGATGTACAAATTAATTTTACATTGTTTTTGAGATATGCCGAGGATATCCAAATGTTGTGTTAACTTGTGTTAGTAAAACACAGATGGACCAATAAAGATTTTTTTAAGAGTAGTCACTTACATGTATTGCAGGGTTTCTTCTGTATTGGTCTTACACAAATTGATGATGTGTATTAAGCAGTGGGAATTAAAACTGCATACAGTAAATTTAGAGAATATCTCTTTTGTTTTAACGAAGTTGCTGGCATTGTCCACTGTAAACCTACGGTGAGGATTTGGCCAATGTCACCTCATTATTAAATTTTGAAGCAAAAAGTAACAGAACTCACCCATAAAACTAGCAGCTTACACTAATGTTTGTTTTGTTGTTTGTTTTTATTTTATTTTTATTTTTATAACATCATTGACTCTTAAATTTTAAAACTCGGGCCAAATGAAAACTAGTAATGAAAAATATGTTTTACCGTCCAAGTTCTCCCTCTCTTTATTTATTTTTCTTTCTAACCTACCAATTTAGATTTTAAAAAACTATTCAGTATAATCTTTTGAAAAAAGGAGAAAAAAGTGAAGAAGGAAAATTTCTTTCCAGACCATTAAAGTAGTAGAGAAGGTATTTCCATCTTTACTTTTGATTTCTTATTTAATCAATGTTTATGAGATATCAAAATAATTAAAAAGATTAAATTTAGGCAAAATATTAATAAATCTGTGGATTTTTCTATCATTGTTATATACAAATATTGTATAAGATTACAAAATTTTTGCCATCATTCATTCATTTATTTTCATTTTTAGTGGCAATTCATGTTTCTTGTACATTTTGATTTATATTTAACAGTTACATAGAGGAAAACAATGATGATAGTCAAATTTTGGGTACTGATTATATTCCAAAACTTGGCATTGAATTTAGTTATGAACAATAGGCATATGACTTCTCTATAATGGAGTGGAAGAAATTCTGGATTTAGTATTCGCAAGAATGGTGCAATAAAAGAAAAAAGATAGCGTGATGGTGACTTCAAGAAAGTTTACTTGTTGTAAAAATAAAGCCCCATGGAGAGATGGTGAAAATAAGTATGAATTGGCCGAAACAAGGACAGGTTGCAATGCTCATGATATTAGAAGCGATAAAAAGACATTACAAAAATCAGCGCTATAGTTGCGTTTTAAAGCGGCTATAAACCCTAAAAATGTGGCTATAATCATATTCTTCATATTTTATACATAGTCTTGAGCTCAACCATAATCATATTCTCCATATTCCACAATGTTGCACTCACATGATGCCATCCCAATGAAGGTCTCAACTAAGCAATGAAATTAGGTTGGCTTATGATAGTGGTATAGGTGAAGGATTCATATGAGGTTCATGGCTAGACAAGTTGGTGGTAGAGAAGCTCTTGGTTATACCAAGCAAGATCAAAAGAATTACCGTTATAGTGCTTGACAACAACTGAAATGTGGTGAAATGGGAGTTTATTTAAATACTTTAAAACAAAGGAAAGAAGAATCCTTCCTTTTATTATACAATACGGTTAGATGCTTCAAAACTTATAACAAAATGTTTTTGGGTGGATGCCTGGATGTTTGTTAATTATAGGATTATTTAGCGTGTAGTTTCTTTGAGATACAACGTATAACTAATAAGGAGTATCGACCCCTTGCAATGTTTACAATTGGGTTTAATCATCACTAGAGTATCACGATATTTGGGATGCCAACACATATGATGAAACTATTGATACATTTCGGTCATTTGTTTGAAGCTGATATGCAGGTGAAACAAATACAGTTTACCAATCAATATCAAACGTGGCAAAATCCATCTCATTAGTGATGTCAAATACTTATCATCAGTTATGCAAATGGCGTTTAATGCAAATACTCTCAGCGTGTTGGCCATTTATTATGAGGTGATGATGAATTTAAGTGATCTCATGCATGTTTTAAAATTTGGGAAGACGAAAAAGTTATTTGTACTTGGGATGCTATACTTCATAGAAATTTAATGCTTTTGACAATTCCCAGAAAAGCTTCAAAATACGTTTGAAGTGAAGAGCAATGGGCTAAAGCATATGTCAAGATGTCCTTTTCTCAGGAATGACTGCAACTCAAAAGTTTGTAGGTGGCTTAGAGCATAGGCTATAGTTTATGTTTTGTTTGTTTATTATTATTATTTTGGAGCTTGAATGTTATGATGTGGAACTCACAGTTTTATGCTATTTGTTGGAGCTCCAAAGTTTTACCAATGGTCAATTCTTTTATATCCTTAATGCTACTTTGCAGCAAACAATTTATACAGATTAGAAAATAGTATCTTTTGAAGGAAGAATATTATGTTGCTGTGCTATTGGCTTAGGTAGGATATATATATATATATATATATATATATTCTTCTATTTGTTGCTGTTATATAATCTCTAATAGGTGGCAGTTACAGTTTATGCTAGTTGGCCTAGCCCTATTTGAAATTCTTTAGAACTTTCTCAGAGACACTTGGCATGCCTTCTTTTTAAACCAAAATAAAACTATTTCATTCAAAGAGCACCTCCTCATTACAAACAATTAACGTAGTCACCATGAAAAACTACAAAATTACAAGACTATCCCATGTTTTGGTTCTCAATTGCCAGTAAATCACATTATTGTAAATTTGATATTCAAGAGGTATCAAATTGTCAGTACATCCCATGTTCTAGTTTCTCCATCTATTGGTGGGAGATTAGCATAAAAGTTTGAACAAAATAAAGTCTGTGTTGCGAAGATAATGTGGTTGAAGATTCAGAAACCCACGCCAGTAGCATTCTTCGTTTCATTGATGTATTGAGGATGATGCTGCTGTACTGTGAAGAAGGACAATGTGTTGGCAGAAGCTTTTACATATTTTCTCATTTACTTCAACTTCTTTTTTTTTTTTTTTTTGGTGCTGAGTTTTAAAATTTACAGAGCCAATGACGTTTAAAGAAAAAGGCAAACGATAGCAGAAGCGTTAGTTTTGTGGGTGAGTGTTAGTTTTGTGAAATTTAATGCATAGAGGTTGCATTAGGTTTTAATCTCAAAAATCTTAATGTTTATTAGTGAGTGATGTAATAGAACACATTTATCTGAGAATATCTTATTAAATTTTCTTGATAGTAAGACTCCATTTTGTATATAAAAATACAAATTGAATTGGATAGTTTTGATAGGGTATGGATATTTGTGTTGACTCTTTGCCTCGTGATTTTGATATGGTAAAGATATTTGAATTGTTTTGACTCTCTGCCTCCTAAAATTAAGGTGGTTTTGATGCAAATAAGACTATCGTTTGGTGGTTTTAATTATGTATTTAGGCAGGCTTAGTTTTCGGGTTGTTTATTTTTTTATTCTGTTCTTGTATTACAAACAATTGCTGTTGTTTTTACTTCCTGGCTTGGTAGTCCCTCTGGCTCGGTGACTATTCTCCATGACATTTGATTGTATACATTTTCTTTATTAATACGATTAATTCATGATTAGCCGTGATGAGTGGGAATAAATAATTATTTTTAAGCTATAATATAATATATAAATTTATTCTTTATAATTTGTTAAAGATAATTTATTCTTCAAAAAATTAAACACTAGTGGGCCCAGAAATTGATTATTTTTGTAGGTTGCCTTTTCAAGTTTAGCTCAAATTTTTCCCCTTAATTTTTGGAGTTGAAACTTGAAAAGTTTGAAATTTTATTATATTTGAGATAAACTCTTTAGTTTTGATTTTTAAAAATACTAAAAATAGACATTAGAAATTAGAAATATGAGCCCCTAAAAATGTAATAAAAATGATAAATATTCAAAAGTTTTATTAAATTGACTTAGTCTTATTGTCTGACCTGTCATGTTCGGTCCCGCTGGTCTACTCGGTCGGATTGCCAATGGTCCTATTCTATCCACTTCAGTTATCTCTGTCGTTCTGTCTACTTTGGTCGGCTTTGATGCTTATTTGGGCGTCCGATCGCTTTGATTCTATTAGGTCGAATTCATATACTGGATTCTATTTGGTCCAAATTAGTTCTATTCGGTCCATTCTGTCCCACTTGCAGGTCAATTCGATTAGCGGTCGCACCAGTCCATGGTCAGTTTGGTCCTAATGTTTTTCGTTCTTATTCGGTCGAATTTGGTCTACCTTGATCCCATTGGTCTTATTATCCATTTGGTCTATTTTGTACTTACATATAGGAAAAAAGACATGTTTAGGTTGAGGCACATATTCTAAATCTAAATTTATTATTGTATTATTATTATTATTATTATTATATCTCAAACTCATAATAACTAAAATCTTAAGCATAGCATTTATTGTTGCTACGTTTCTTGAGCCCGTTGGCGTAACATTTCGAGACCATTGATTAGAGCCAAATTTAAGCGAAAGAATTTCTAAACATAAAAAGGCTATGAATATACCAAATCTAATCTTTAGGGTAGTTATAGTTTTTTTAAGTCATTACTTTTAAATGAATTACCTGAGGTTGATTATATCTTCAAGAAAAAAAATATATATATAATTTTTATTTAAATAAATTGTTAAATTCTTCATTATTTTAAAGAGATTGTTATTATTATCGTAACTCATAACAAACTTATCTTTGAATATGTATAATTATATAATTTTCTCCCTAAAAAAATTAAACAATTTCAAGTAATTTCCATCAATCTTTTTACAAATATATTGTAAATTCGATAGATCACATTGCATTGACTTTATACTGAGCCCAAGGCCGCAGGAAGAAGCGTCAGGGACGAGCGGAGAAGTCTAACTACCAAGGCATCGCCGAGGACAATCATGTCCTCGTGACCGAAGATCTCATAGAGGGAAGGGCGGCGCGCCATCGAGGCGGTTTCGTGACGTCCCAGAAGAGGACAGAAATGCAGGTAGATTACGATCATGGGAACTGGGAGAGCGGTCGGGAAGAAAGGCATCACCTCAGTAAATGCCCACAATTAACGTCTTTGGCCGCGTGTGAGGAAATGACCCTTGAACGATTACCGCTTTGGTTCTTTACCCGACTCGAGAGGAAAGGTTTGGGATGAGGCGGGCGATGGGATAAGCACTCAGTAGTGACTGCCACGATCCAACAAATGGAGGAGCCAAGATCAACTAAAGAGGGTATAAAATGTAAGGAGTCCTCAGAGAAAGGATCGGAGATTGGAAGTAGAAAACACTTGTAGCCACACATCATCTTTGTAACCTCTGTATTTAAGCAGCGAGGAAATAATAAGAGCAAAGCTCCTCGGACCAACGTCGAAGATTAACACTTAAGGCCCGTTTTCTGACTATTCGGTTTACCCATAATCATGTTTATTCGATTTACTATCCTCACTAAGACCTAGCTCTTAAGCCCATCCTCTAAAAATTTATTGTTTAGGGTTAGTTGGGCTTTGAATCACTTTTCCAACGGTAGAAATTACTGGACCAGTCCTCTGATTGGCCCAAATGCATGGGGAGAGCTTGTGTGTTAGTAAGTGCAACGGTTAATCATGGCGAGATCAAGCCCCCATCAGCGAGAATCCCTGGTAGGAGCCATTTTAGCGATACATGCTACACGAAGGCTTCAGAAAATTTCCAACGCTGATTGTTGTCATAATTTAGCCCTGCCTTTCGGGTTCTGCACTTGAAGTCTTGACTACGAGGAGGATTGCTAAATGAGCGGACAGTTCTGGGGGCTTATGGCCGAAAAGTACATGCATCGTACCTTGGTCTAGGGGGCTAGTTCATGGTCACAGTAGCCGATTCGGCTGAAATCCCATTGGAGGAAGAAGGCAGGGAATCAAGGTATGGATGGAAAATTGGTTGACCTGATCTCCCTAGAAAACTTCCATTACCGGAAGGAATACATGATATCTTCTAAGTATAGACAGAACCAGGTCTTTGCATGGTGTCGGACTGAGCTATGGAGAAACTAGCTGGCAGAAAATCCCAGCGTTAGGCGAGCAGGAGTCTTGCATGGGCCTCGGACTCCAAACCTATGGAAACTAAGCGCTTCAAGAAAAATCTAAGTACTGAAACGGAACCAAGATCTTGCATGGTCTCGGACTCAAACCTATGGGAAACTAAACTACTTGAAAATACAGCGTTAGACAGAACTAAAAGATGCTGCATGGTCTCGGACTCGAGCCTATGGGAAACTAGCTATTTCAAGAAAATCTAAGCGTTAGACAGGGCAAGGTCACATGGTCCTCGGACTCCAAACCTATGGGCAAACTAAGCGCGAGAAAATATAAGCGTTAAACGGGAACCAGGTCTTGCGTAGTCTCGGACTGAACCTATGGAAGCCCAAGCGCCCGAAAAATCTCGTACTAGATAGAACCAAGGTCTTGCTGGTCCTCGGACTAAAACCTATGGAAACTAGCTACTTGAGAAAATCTAAGCGTTAAGAAGGCAGAACCAAGGTCTTGCATGGTCCCTCGGACTCAAATTTATGGGGAAATGTACTTCTTGAGAAAATCTTAGCGTTAAGAGCGAGAACCAAGGTCTTGCATGGTCCTGGAATCAAACCTATGAGAAACAGCGATTCAAGAAAATCTAAGCGTTAGGCAGAACTAAGGTGCGCATGGTCCTCGGACTGAACTTTATGGAAGCATTTGCACCAAAAATCTAAGTACTAAACCCAGAACCAAGGTCTTGCATGGTCCTTGGACTTCCAACTATGGAAATAGCTATAAAAGAAAATCTAAGCGTCTTGCATGGTCCTCGGACTCAAACCTATGGGAAACTAAGCGCTTCAAGAAAATCTAAAAAGCATTCTGAAACGAGGGCAGGTCTTGCATGGTTTTTCGGACTGAGCATGGGGAAACTAGCGCTTTAGAAAAATCTAAGTACTAGAGGCATGAGAACCCAGTGCTGCGTATCCTTGGACTCAAAGCTATAGGGAAACTAGCTACTTCAAGAAAATCTAAGTGTTAAGAAACGAACCAGGTCTTGCATGGTCCTCGGACTCGAACCTATGGAGAAACTAGCTACTTAAAGAAAAATCTAAGCACTAGACAGGAACCAAAGGTC
Organism: Notholithocarpus densiflorus; assembly: GCA_030021035.2. NCBI lineage: Eukaryota > Viridiplantae > Streptophyta > Magnoliopsida > Fagales > Fagaceae > Notholithocarpus > Notholithocarpus densiflorus. Next base: position 23,993 of record JARYZH020001111.1, on the reverse strand, counting down.
TTGCATGGTCACCGGACTCAAACCTATGGGAAAACCCAAGCTACTTCAAGAAAATCTGAGATTTTAGAGCCAGGAACCAAGGAGTCTTGCATGGTCCACTCGAACTCAAATACATGGGAAACTATACTTGAAAAATCTAAGTACCCAAGTAGGCAGAGTATCTTATAGTCCCCTCGGACCACGACCACCCAGAAGATTAATTACTTCAAGTATCTACCGAGTAATGACGAATCAAAAGTACCTCCTCGGATCACCTACATTAAATCTAACATTCTCGACGGTCGCCTGGTTGCGATAGAAGAGCACATGGTTATGTTCTTAATTGCTCCTACATAGTCGAGCTATTTAAAATTAGTAGCGGGTGCTGTACGGGCTTTGTTAAGAATCAGATAACAACCTTTTGTTACCGTCCAACGACATCGATTCTAAGTCTCAATAAAAATAATAATAATAACAAAAATAATAATAAATAATAATATAACAATAAATAAAATTGCGGGGAAAAGGAAATTTTGTAAAGAAAAAATTGCAGTCCTTTTTATTAAATAAAGGAAAAGTACATCATATACCCGACATTGGCGGGCTTGTTTCAAGCTAACTATGAAAGAGAGGTAGGCGAGCTTGTTTAAAGCTAGCTATAAAAAAAAAAAAAACAAAAGGGGAGAAAGTCCATTGGAATGGCGGATTCACGGTCTTGTTCAGACAATCGAGACAGTATGGGCCGGTACGGTGATGAGAAAGAGGAGAAGAGGCGGGAAGCGCTGAATTGATTCCCATCCCGACTAAGGCTACTCTGACGTACTCTTATCCAGGCTAATATACGTACTCCTAAAAAATCGTCCTCCCGAGTCTCGTCGAATTTCTTTGCAATGGCGAAGATGACCTCCTTTTCTCTGTATAAATGTCCCACTTAAATCGGGCGAGATCAAACACCGGCGTCCCGATGCAATCGCTACCAATGGCTCTGGTGGGGAGGGTTTTCTTCTTTACTGGTTGAAGGTAGGAAAATCTTTGGCCCTTTGCTTCCTTAGCCTCGAGTTTGCGTGGGATCTGGCTGACATTCTGGTTCCGAGAAGGGTTGAGGCAGAGTTCTGGAGACTCGGGGTTCGAAGACATGAAAGAATGATTCTCCCAAGGTGCCTTATATAGCGAGTGAAATCTAGGAACTTAGTGGCACGAGTGAAAAGAAGAATTACAAGCGAAATAAGTTACGCCCATTCAAGGAAATCCTCAGCCAGATTAGATACGCGTCGGCTTCATAAGGCATTAATGATGGCGCGCCTCGTATGTTGAAGGCGGGTGCGCGGGCGGAGTGAAGAGGCTCGGCACTCCACGAGGAAGGAGACAAGACTCGACAGTAGTGGCGTAGGCCAGGGACATCAAAACCTATAAAGTCAGGAGCGGGATAGCAGATTTTGAGGGCTATTGTGAGATCCAATGAATGCTACCACGACCTTTATACTAGGCCCAAGGCCCATGTCGAGGAAAAGCGTCAGAAGGGACGAACGAAGAAAGTCCCTAACTATGTCTCGGCGGGCCGAGATCATAGAAGGGAAGGGCGTGGCATATCGAGGCGGTTTCGTAGGCGTCTGACAAAGAGGACAAATGCAGTAAGATTCGACCGCCCAGGAACTGGAGAGCAATTCGGGGAAAGGCTGTCACCTCCACAATAAATGCCCACAACTAACATGCGCGCATTAATGAGGAAATCACCTGAGCAGTGCAGCTTTGGTTCTTTGCAACTCATGAGAAAGGTTTGGGACGGGCGATGGGATAAGCACTTAAGTAGTGACTGCCCGTCAACAAATGGAGAGGCCAAAGATCAACCTAAAGAGGTATAAAATGTAAGAGGTCCTCCCGAGAAAAGGATCGGAAGATTGGAAGTAGTAAACAACGTAGCCACTGTATCATCTTTAGCAGCTTTCTGTATTCAATGGCAGGAAATAATAAGAACAAGAAAGTTCCTCGGACCAACGTCCAGGCGATTCTAACATAAGGCCCGTTTTCTGCTATTCGGTTTACCCATGAACCATGTGTTTATTCGTTTGCTATCCTCAGCTGAGTCTAGCTCTTAAACCCGTCCCTGCTACAAATTTATTGTTTAGGGCTAGTTAGACTGAATCCATTTTCCAACAATAGAAGTGCTCAGGACCAGTCCCTACATATATAATTTTATAATTTTTAATGTCTTTTTTATTGATATTATTCTTTTTGAAATGGTCATATTCTTCTAACTATTATTATTATGCATTATATTTTCCTACTTTCTTTTGGTAAAATTAAAATTTTTAAGTTTCAAAGTTATTATTCAAATTCTCATTCTCTTAAGGAGATTACTATGATAACAATTTTTCATATAGTTACAATTGATATTACTCAATTAGTTGATAGTACTCTCAACAAAAACTTTTATTTCCCAAATCTTAAGTAGGGACACCAAATTGGACCATATGAAATAGACCAAATGGACCCGAATAGACGAAGTGGACGAATGGACCAAATTGGATTGAATAGACCGAATTGGACCTAATGGACCAAAGTGGACCCGAATTGACTGAAGTAGACGAGAGTGGACCCTAATTGAATTAGGATTGTTGAATTGGACCGAAGTTAGTGAAGTAGATCGAATCGGTGAATGGATGAAATGGACTGAAATAGACTAAAATCATTGAATGCGGAAAGCATACAATTAGCATAACCGAGATTATGTTTTGATATAAACTCAAGATTTTACTTCCAAAAATAATCAAATATTAACTCAAACAAAATCAAACTGAAAGCGTGAGAGAGAGAGAGAGAGAGAGAGAGAGAGGTGGGAACTAAAAAAATATAACACCCAAAAGATGTGAACCCTGAGAAATAGAGTTTTAAAAATCACAATGGTTCATCAATATAAAGTAAAGTTGCAGAAAAATAAAATCAAGAAGAATAACAACTTTCAAGAAAGAATGTGAAAGATAATAAAGAAATTTATAGAAAATAATAGAGAAAAAAATAATAATAATAAACACCGTTATTCAAGTCATGTTGTATTACGTGATAAAAAATTATATTTTTATATACTATACGTATAATGCAATAAGATATCATCTATGAAATCAAAGAAAAAATAACAACTTAAAAACACAACTTAATCGCATCAACCTAAAATAGAGTTCTAAATAATAAAAATTCATCAACCTAAAGTAAAGATGCAGGAAAAAAAATCTCCAAAAAATAAAAAACAAAATTTTGAGAAAGAAAGAGAGAAATAACCTTTTGTGAGTGAAAACTATATATAGAATGTGTGAGAGAATTGTAAATTTATAGTAAAAGGAGGAGAATAGAAAAGCCAAAAATAAGGAAGATAATGGGATAGAGGAAAATTGATATTAAGGTAGATAATAGTGGAGAGATGAAAATGTAAAATGGAGGAAAAAGTTGGAGAAGTATAAGCAATAAGTTGGAAAATTAATAATAATAAAAGAGTTAAAAATAAAAGAAAGAATGTCAGAAAATTGGTGGATGATGTAATTTCTTTGATGTGGCTTTCAGCAGGAATGTAGTAACAATAAATGTATGTTTCAACTTTTTAAATATATATAGATTTCAACTAATTTTACTCCCATACACATACATACATACACATATATATATATATATATATATATATACACTCGAAATGTTACCAATTTTACTCAACATATATATTTAGATGCTCAAAATGTGGATACACTTTGGATTAAATAGACTAATAATTCTAGACAGGACTCCCTCAAACTACTCACTTACAGGTTATGTTTGGGATTTTTCTTTTCACTTTCTTTTATGAAAGATGTGGAAATTTGATGAGATTTATGCATTTGTGGTAAATAATTTTTAGTATAAATATCATCCACACTAAATATTTTGTAATTGAAAAAAGCAATTTTAGATTATAGTAAACAAACACTATTAACTTTACACAAAAAATAAAAGAGCCTCTAAACACACACATGAGCGCATGCTCGAGAGGCTAGTATATATATGCATTCTTCCTTTAAATCCCAAATTGTTGGTCACTCTATTCTATTTTGGGATGTGCCAAAATAAGTTCTCTTTCTAATATTAATAAATAAAATTACACATCTTACCTTTACTTTATTTAAAAGATTAATGCCATTTTTAATAGTTTAAATTAATAATGAAATTAGTTACGAAAATTGTATATCTTTAGCGACGGATAATGCATTAAATGATATTACCTTAAAATGTTCAATTTTCTAAACATGACCAACATTTTGGGACGAATGGAGTACCATTTACTTATACACAACATAACAATCACTTATTATGGATAGTAGTTAAAGTCTTGACATTTAATTCAGTGTAATCTATGATTCAAAATTGTGTGAAACTATTATGGACATAACACTATTACTCATTGCATCATTTACTAACCATATTTATCTATAAACATTAATTTTGTCGGAAAGATAGACATTTAGGTAATGATGGCAGTATTTTACAAACGTTTTACGAGCTGTTGACCAACTTCTTACTAGTTCTCATTTGGGTCCACTTCTAACATTATTTTTTCACTTACTGTATACTCGATTACCGCATCAATAGTTTGTAAATTTTTATGTAAAAGTTTGTATCTCTATCATTTTCTGACATTTAATAACTAAATCATAAATATTGTATTGTAAAAGCTATATTAATGAGTGCTAAAACAAGCAAGTATGTTTAATGCTAGACAATTAACTACTTAGGTTTTTTAATGTAAGGAAATTTACTTATAGTAAATCATTTTTTAAGCAGACATGTATATTGCAAGAAATTTAAAAACTATACTATGAAAAATTAATTACCATATATATTTAATAGAAAAAAAATTTACACCCTCTAACTTTGCCTAAAACCGTTTTGATTTTTTAAATTTAAAGTTGGTCATTTTAGTATGGTAATTTTGATCAAAAATCATTTTGGTCGCTAAATTTGAAGGTGGTCATTTTACTCGGGCAACTTTACTCAAAAATACTCAAAATGATCAACCCAGAAGATTGATAATTTTTGGGTAAAGGATGCCTAGGCTAAAATGATCAATTTCAAACAAGTAATAAAACTAATTTTGGGCAAATTAACATGTACAAATGCATTTTGCCTATATTTAATGTGAGTACATTTTATATGAAACCGTATATTAACGCTAGAAAAATAACTATACACATTTATTAATGTAAGACAAAGTAATTAGTGCAAATATTAAACATGCTTATTTATTGCAAAAATTTAGTTCATTGATTTATTGAAAATAAATTTAATATCTAAAATATAGAAGGATGAATTTTCAGATACATTTAATTTGCAAAGACATTTAATAGCCATGTATATTTAATATGTAAATATTTCAAACGCGCATTTAATGAGACTTTTTAATGTATGCCAAAAATGGAAGGTGGGAAAGTACCCATCCACCTTTGAGGTTACTAAAAATTACGTTGTCCTTCCTATATTTTTTTAATTGTGCAAAGACCTCCTTTTGTTTCTAAAATAAACTAATCACATTTCTTGCTATAACATTATTTAAATCCTTAAAGAATAATAAATGTCAAAAACCATATGACATACTTTTTCCCTCTTTAAGACTTTTAGTATGACATGGAGCTACCCTCAAAAGTGTAAAAAGCATTCCCATAATTTATCAAGTTGCACAATTTTCTTTCTAATTGTACGTTAACAAAAACTAATGAAAGGCAAAGGCCAAAGGTAGTTTGGAGGAATTTCCAAAAAAAAATATCCTTTCATCATTGCAAATTATCAATAAAACGATGATGACTATCCCACCATTTTGTAAATTATCTAAACGATGATGACCTTCAAAAGAAAATAAAATCAAACTAAAAATAAAGAAGTGGAAAAACTTTGCTCACTTTTGAGTTCAGTGACCCATGTTGATGCCCACTGTGTAAACAAAGACTCATTAACACAAAGCCTTTCCTGTTGTATATTAAGGATTCCACCTCCCATCATCTTCTCTCTCCCAAATCAAAATCAAGAAGCATTAATTTAGGCATTGCTGATTGCTCTAGCAAGTTTAAATTAGGATTTTTCATCTTATGAAAATGGTTTAAGCATTTAGGCCATACATGTTATTGACTCTTAGGTAAAATAGTAGCAATGACTCCTTTTAAGAAGGAATTCTACTCAATAATGGATTAGCCCTGACACCCAGTGGCTTTTTTTTTTTCCTTCATTTGGCTGGTCTTGAACTAGTTCTAAAACCACTATAATAAAGAAAGGAAGCCAGAAACGTGGGTTGAGTTGGGGGGGGGGGAAATTATAATTATCTCTATAACAAAAACCATAATTCAATTAAACTAAAATTAAATTTCCTCCCCTATATTTCTAATTAAAAAAAAAAAACCTGTCTTTAAAAAAAACTACAATAACATTTCTTGCAATTTAAAATTATTAAATAATTATTAAATCAATTAAAGGAATTTTAAATTTAATAAATGCATAAATACAAAATAAATGCATTTTTTTTTTGTATTTATGCTTAAATTACAATCACATTTAAGCATGCATAATTTTTGAATTTATGCATAAATTTAATAAATGCATAAATAAATGCAATTTTTCTAATGCAAAGTTAAGGTGCATTCATTATGTCTACCAATCATATAATATTTGAACATGCTTTGTAAATGTACAGTTGGCAATCTCCAATTATAAATAAGAAGCGCAATGCATTTCAAGTGTAACCAAATATCTTTTTTGAGCACTAGAAAAATGAATCAAATGATCATAGCCCAACTTTATTGTTTTGTGTTTATCCTTCTTGTAGCCTTTGGCCATGGTACTTATTTTAAGTTAACAAATGACATAGTAATATATGTGCAAATTGTCAACCATCTCAACAACAAACCCCTTTCCTATCATTGTAAATCTGCGGATGATGATTTAGGCCTTAGAACTCTTCAACCCAATGGAGAGTGGGAATTCCATTTTCATCCCGCTACTTTTAAGACCACGGTTTCTATTGTTATTTTTTTAATGCGAGACTTCCAAGCTGCCTTTGATGTAATGTGTAGAAGATAGTAAGCTTGAAGCCAATTGTGGTAGGGACACTGCATTTGAGACAACACAAAGGATGGATTCTACTTATATAATAGTACCGGAAAAAATGTGAAGATGCATGATTGGAACAATTAGATATTAAGGTGGTGAAAAGTTTAAATATCAAAATAAATAAAATTGATGATTTTATGAGGAGAAATATATATGAATTTTACAATCTGAACTGAAATAATAGTCTGGATTGACATCAATATTGGCTCAGTTTTTTCTTTCTTTTTATATTAAATAAAAAAACTTTTATTTTGTAGACACTCATTTGCCAACCCCTGTTGCTAAAAGGAGTAAAACAATCATTTTTACAATGTACTTGAGAAAATCTTAATTTTGGCCGTTCACTAAAGGGTAAAGCATTCATTTCGCAATGTACCAAAAAATCTTAATTTTGATGGTTCAATCTTTTGATACATTCTATAAAATAAATCTTGAATGAGAATTAAGAGGTTTCAAGTGTTTTAAGTAACTATGTGTATGTTAGGTTTTTGTTCTAGAGATAGTTATAATTTGCCTCCCCATGTTTCTAGCTTCCTTAATTTTTATAATGGTGTTAGAAATACTTCAAGACCAACCAAATGAAGGCGAAAGCAAAAGTGGCCGCTGGGTATTAGGCTAGTCATTATTGAGCAAAATTCCTTCTTAAAAGGAGTCACTGCTGCTATTTTACCTAAGAGTCATTAACATGGCTGACCTAAATGCCTTGAACCATTTTCATAAGATGAAAGATCCTTGTTGAAACTTGCTAGAGCAATCAGCATTCGCTAATTAAATGCTACTTGATTTTTTATTTGAGAGAGAAAAGATGGTGTAGGGTGGAATCCTCATTATACAACAGGAAAAGGTTTGTGTTAATGTGTTCTTTGTTTATACAGGGCATTAACATGGTTCTCAAAAGTGAGCAATGTTTATCCACTTCTTTATTTTATAGTTTTACTTTATTTTCTTCTGAAGATAAAAAAATAATCGACAAAATGGTGGGAAAGTCATCATATTTTTATTGATAATTTGCAATGATGAAAGGATACATTTTTTTGGAGATTTCCTCCAAACTACTTTCGTCCTTTGCCTTTCATTAGTGTTTGTAAACATACAATTAAAAAGAAATTTGTGCGATAAATTATGTGAATGCTTTTTGCTGATTTGTGCTTAGCTCCATGTCATACTCAAATGATTTAAATAGGGGAAAAAAAAGTGTCATATGGTTTTCGATGATATTCTTTAATGGTTTTAACAATGTGTGTGTGTGTTTTTTTTTTTTTTGAGCAGAAGATTTAGGCATGAAGAAATGTGATTGTAGTTTATTTAAAAAAACAAAGCATGTCTTTGTACAATTAGAAATATAAGAAAGGACAATGTAATTTTAGTAAACCTCAAGGATGCATGGATGGTGCAATTTTTCCACCTTCCATTTTTGGCATTCATTAACAAAAATCTCAATAAATATGTTTGAAGTATTTGATATATTAAATATACATTGTTATTAAATGTCTTTGCTCATTAAATGTATCTAAAAATTAATTTTTCTATAGTTTGGATATTAAATTGGGTCTGACTTATCTTTAGTAAAAATTTAATAAAATATCTCTTTTTGTTTAAATAGAAGCTACCATATCACCCATTAATAAACCTATAGTGGAGATTAAAACCCAATGTCAACTCATTAAATTTCAAGCAAAACTAACAGAACCCACCCACAAAATTAACGCTTCTGCAAACGTTTGCTTTTTTTTTTTTTAAACATCATTGACTCTTAAATTTTAAAACTCAGCGCCAAATATAAAACTAGCAATGAGAAAAATATGTGGAGCTTCTGCTAAGGCTTTACTGCTACTGTAATCGTTAACTTTTAAAGTTTAACCATCACATTGTCCTCTTCACAGCACAGCAGCATCATCCTCTTCATAGCACATCAGTGAAACGAAGAATGCTACTGGCTTGGGTTTCTGAATCTTCAACCACATTATCTTTGCAGCTGAATTTTATTTTGTTCAAACTTTTATGCTGTCTCCCATAATAGATGGAGAAACTAGAACATAAGGATATATTGACAATTGATACCTCCTGAAATATCAAAACATGGGATAGTCACTGTAATTTTTGTAGTTTTCATGATGACTTCTGTGGTGTTTGTAATGAGGGCGTGCTCTTTGAATGGGTAGTTTTTATTTGGGTTTATAAAGCAAGTGCGAAAAGTTGCAAAATTCAAATAGGGCCAGGGCCAACTAGCATAAATTGTGAAGGAAGTACTGTACTTGGAAGAGGCATGCTAGGGCCAACTAGCAAACTGAAGCAGCAGATTGTTGTGTTACCTGGTTTTGTATTTTGTTTTTAAGTTTCTTTGGAGAAGAAAAAGAAGACAAATGTATCTCTGTAAAGAAAATGCTTTGTTAGCAACAACAGTGGATTCACTTATGTCAAAAATTGATTAGATATATTTACCTCTTTGTGAATATACTTTTTGCTCAGTAAAATTTTCATTAATGTTGGAAGTCTCTTTATGGATAACATAGTTCAAGGATACAGAGGATGCAAATTACAAAATTACTGGATTAATCTAGCTATGGTGTACAGAGAGTCATATTTGAGGTTACTAAAGCTTTAACAAAAACATTTGATAGAATAGTTCTTGGAATAGTTTTATGGTAAGATGTAGCTACAGCACTGCAGCAACTACAACACTTTCTTGATTATGCAGCAGCAATAGCACTGCACCAGTTATGCAGCAGCTACAACATTGGACCAGGCACCTGCTAGAGATTTTATAACAGCAACAATATAGATTGATATAGAACATTAGTTGGTATGTTCCATAACCAGTTACTCAATTAGTGATGACTTTCCCTTTGGTCCATAGTTCGAATTGCAGTACAGAGAAGAGACTAATTTGTTGACATTATTCTTGTTAACTATCACATTGTGTATACATATTTTGTGTTTCTAATGTAATATATACATTGTAGCAAAAAAAAAAAAAAAATTAATATTATGCATGTAATGTAACATGTGTTAATATTTGCATATTGTTGAATGAATGTAATAAATGTATGATTATGGGCATAGTGTGCAGAATTAGGTGCGGAATCATTTCGTTTTAGGAGCAAAAAGAAAATTATGTTCCAACATGTTTAGGTTTACTGTAAGATATATGCAAGGTAAGTCCAAAAACATAAAGATATATAAAACAATGTAAAAAAATACATGCATTCATATTTCATTTTATGAATGAAGTCATTGAATTAGGTATCTATATATAGATTAGAATCTTCAATTTCAAATCTTCTTTTGTACAAGTAATGCATGATGTCTTAGTATGGCAAAGGTGACAGTTTCCTCTAAAATCTTGCAGGATATAATCATATCAAAGTTGAATAGGGACGACTTTCTTCTGAGTTTGGAACAAATGGTTGATAGACAGACAATTTCATCAGAACCTGCAGAGATCTTGAGAAATGCAGGCCTTGAACTTGATAGAACAAAAGTGAAACAAACAGCAGAAGAAGCTGTGTACTCACGCCTAGATGTTCAGAATATTGCCAACATCAACTTACTGGTAGCCACAATCATTGCAACCGTGACCTTCTCAGCAGCCATCCAAGTGCCTGGTGGATATGACTCAGAGGGAGTGGCAATTTTAAGTAAAAAAGAAGATTTCAGAACCTTTATTATATATGATTCGATGGCTTTTGGTTTCTTAGTCCTCTCAATGTTTATCCACTTCTTGGCTGCATTTTTTACGAAATTTACCAGTATTGCATACCCCATTATGTGTGTATTCATGTTAACTGTACTTTCCCTTCTCTTTATGTTCCTTGCTTTTGTTCAGGGCACACAAGCAGTTTTTGCTGAAAAATCAAGGCTTGTTACTAATGTAAATATTGTGACTAGTGTTTTGCTTATCTTTTTTATTCCTTTCTTGTATTTTTGTTGGTGTATTTTGACAAAAATAAATAAATAAATAATTATGTTCAACGTTTTATTGTCTTTTTATTTTTTAAATATAAGGAAGTGGTGTCTTAGCTGCTTGATTATTCAACTTCTTGCCTATGAGATATTTCAAAAACCCAATGAACTGATAATATGGTGAATGAAACTTGAGATTTTGGGGTTTACGGCACGTTTTTCTAGTCTTAGATTGAACCTATCACTTAAGTGTCTTGAAGAGACTTTTTAATGAGAAAGAAACTTAGTATATGCCATATGTGGTGACCTTAGTATAATTGTGTAGACCACAAGTATATGCATTTTTACTATTGAGCAAGAAAATAAAGAAAAGAGTTCTTTGCTCTTTTTCCTTCTTTGAGTTTGTAGGGATAAATGAATTTTGAGAATTTTGACATTTTTTTTCTCCCTAAAGCCATGTGACACAATTTTATTGGACAATGGCCAATGTTACATCAGCATTATTTTTTAACCAGCAAAATAATGAGTCTTATATGTGTATTTTGTTGTTGTTGTTGTTTTTTTTTTTTTTTAAAGGTCTTGGGTTAATTTTCTTTAAAAGCTTAAAAATGCCCAAATTTTATCTAGCTACACCGATTTTTAATTTATTTATTTATTTATTTTTTTATGGGAATCTATCTACACCGATTAGCTATTTAGTACTAGGAATCCACAAATTTTCAAATTGGGCTCATGACCCATAAAGCTTCACCTCATGAATTGGGATCACGGCCCACAATATTACCGATATCACGCGATAGTCTTATGGCCCATATCTCTCTCATTGTGCAAATTGTGCCATTTCTGCTCAAGAAATCAAGGCTCTAGGGCCCACTTTATCATTTTCATGGCTACATGATGGACTCCTCCAATCAAAATCCCTATTTAACTAATAAACAAAATAAGTTTTTACTAAAAAATTACAATTGAAATGCACCGTAATTGATCATTGACTTTTGCCATTTTTGAAGATGACTCTGCTGATGCGTTTTCATTAATCTTTCTTTTGTACATTGACCAAGTTTAAGTTAATCTATTTATTTTATTTTTGAGATAGTTATAATATCTTTATAGATTGGCCGGAATTTTAACTATAAATCCTTGGTGGCTTTGTATGCGTAGGAGAATCTTGAAAATTAAGTTACAGATTTTTAGCGTAATTAAGCTACAACATTTAAGTTAATTTGAATATATATATATATATATAAGAAACGGAAAAAGTTGTTAAACGTTAATTCTTTTTTTTTGAAAAACTTTGTTTAAATGGATTATTGTCGTTGCCCTAAGGGCGTCCGTTAAGCATTCATTTTAAATCTAAAGTTGGTCATTTTAGTATGGTAATTTTGATCAAAAATCATTTGGTCATACAAATTTGAAGGTGGTCATTTTACCTGGGTAACTTTACTAAAAATACTCTAAAATGATCGACTTAGAAAGTGGAAATAATAATTTTGGGTAAAATTACTAGACTAAAACGATCAATTTCAAACTTAAAGGACTAAAATAGAACAACACAAACTTAAATGACTAAAATAATTTTTGGCGAATTAACATGTACAAGTGCATTTTTGCCTATATTTTTAGTGTGACTACATTTTGAAGTAGAGTATATTTAATGCTAGAAAAGTAACTATACACATTTATTAATGTAAGACAAAGTAATTAGTGCAAATAGTAAACATGTATTTTATTGCAAAAGGAAATTTTAGTTCATTGATTTGTACCAAATAAATTTATATCTAAAATATAGAAAAATTAATTTCAGATACATTTAATGAGCAGCGACATTTAATAGCCATGTATTTAATATATTGAACATTTCAAAAACATTTACCGAGACTTTTATTATTTATGACTATGTCAAAAATTTAAGGACTTCTTTTTTGACTGAAAGAAGGTAGAAAAATTTAACGACTAAAATGACCAACTTCAAAGTTAAATGATTAAAATAATTTTTGGAGGCAAAATTAACATGTATAAATTGCATTTTTGCCTATATTTTAATGTGAAAGTACATTTTATAGGCAAGTATATTTAATGCTAGAAAAGTAACAGTACACATTTATTAATGTAGAAACCATAACAAAGTAATTGGAGCAAATATTAAACATGCTTATTTATTGCAAAAATTTTAGTTCATTGATTTATTGCAAATAAATTTAATATCTAAAATATATAGAAAAATTAATTTTCAGATACATTTAATTTGCAAAGACATTTAATAGCCATGTATATTTAATATATTTAAATATTTCAAAAACATTTATTGAGACTTTTTAATGTATGCCAAAAAATTGAAGGTCGCTAAAATTACTGTCCACCTTTGAGGTATACTAAAATTACATTGTCCTTCCTTATATTTCTAATTGTACAAAGACCTCATTTGTTTTAAAATAAACTACAATCACATTTTTTGCTACTTAACATTGTTAAATCCACTAAGAATATCATCAAAAACCATATGGCATACTTTTTATCCCTCTTTAAACAATTTAGTATGTCATGGAGTTACTCCCCACAAAACAGTAAAAGCATTCCCATAATTTATCAAGTTGCACAATTTTTCTTAATTGTATGTTAACAAAAACTAATGAAAGGCAGGGGCCAAAGGTAGTTTGGAGAAATTTCCAAAAAATAAATGTATCCCTTCATCATTGCAAATTATCAATAAAACGATGATGCATGACTATTCCACCATTTTATAAATTATTTTTGACCTTCAGAAGAAAATAAGTAAAACTAAAATAAAGAACTGGAAAAACTTTGCTCACTTTTGAGATCAGTTGACCCATGTTGATGCCCTGTGTAAACAAAGAACTCATTAACACAAAACCTTTCTTGTTGTATATTAAGGATTCCACCTCCCATCATCTTTTCTCTCCCAAATCAAAAATCAAGAAGCATTTAATTATGCGTTGCTAATTGCTCCAACAAGTTTAAATTAGGATTTTTCATCTTATGAAAATGGGTTAAGCATTTAGGCCATACATGTTATTGACTCTTAGGTAAAATAGTAGCAATGACTCCTTTTAAGAAGGAATTCTACTCAATAATGGACTAGCCTAATACCCAGTGGCCTCTTTTTTATTTTTTTATTTTTCTCCTTTATTTGGCTGGTCTTGAACTAGTTCTAAAACCACTATAATAAAGAAAGGATGCTAGAAACATGGGTGGAAGGGGGGGGGGGAGGGGAAATTATAATTATCTCTATAACAAAAACCATAATTCAATTAAACAAAAATTAGATTGCCCTCCCCTATATTTCTAATTTTAAAAAACCCCTATCTTTAAAAATAAAGTATAATCACATTTCTTGCAACTTAAAATCATTAAATCAATTAAAGGAATTTTAAATTTAATAAACGCATAAATACAAATAAATGCATTTAAATTTTTTTTTTTTTTGTATTTATGCATAAACTACAATCACATTTAAGCATGCAGAATTTTTTTTGAATTTATGCATAAATCTAATAAATGCATAAATAAATGCAATTTTTCTAATGCAAAGTTAAGGTGCATTCATTATGTCTACCAAACATTTAATATTTGAACATGCTTTGTAAATGTACAATTGACAATCTCTAGTTATAAATAAGAAGTGCAATGCATTTCAAGTGTAACCAAATATCTTTTTTGAGCACTAGAAAAATGAATCAAATGATCACAGCCCAACTTTATTGGTTAGTGTTTATCATTCTTGTAGCCTTTACAAAGTACTTCTTTTAAGTCAACAAATGACATAGTAATATATGTACAAATTGTCAACTATCTCAACAACAAACCCCTTACCTATCATTGTAAATCTGCGGATGATGATTTAGGCCTTAGAACTCTTCAACCCAATGGAGAATGGGAATTCCATTTTCACCTCACTACTTTTGAGATCAAAGATTTCTACTGCTATTTTTTTAATGCAAACTTTCATGCTGCCTTTGATGTGTATGTAGAAGATTGTGGCGGGGACCATTGCATTTGGACAGCACAAGAGGATGGATTCTACTTATATAATATGGGTACGGAAAAAAATGTGAAGATGCATGATTGGAACAATCAAATATTAAGGGGCGAAAAGTTTAAATATCAAAATAAATAAAATTGATGATTTTATGAGGGAAAATTTATATCGATTTTGCAACCTAATTGAAATAGTAGTCTCGTTGACATCAATATTGGCTCGGTTTTTTCCTTTCCTTTTATTAAATAAAAAATAAAAACTTTTCTTTTTGTAGACACTCCATTTTGTAACCCCTGTTTAACTTCACAAAAGGGTAAAATAATCATTTTGCAATGTACCAAAAAATCTTAATTTTGATGGTTCAATCTATTGATGTGTTCTATAAAATAAATCTTGAATGAGAATTAAGAGGTTTCAAGTGTTTTGTGTTAATGAGTTCTTTGTTTACACAAGGCATTAACATGGTTCTCAAAAGTGAGCAATGTTTTTCCAATTCTTTATTTTAGTTTTACTTTATTTTTGTAAGGTTGAATTTAATCAACCATTCTGTTGGCTTTATTCCGTGCCAATTTGCTTGTAATTCAGCACTTAGAAACCTTGTATTTAGGTGGAAATCATGTAAGGGTAGTGTGTGAGAGAGTACGAAGAAATGCTCAAGACTGTGCTGTGAAGCAGGGACTCGCGACTGGATCTCGCAGGTGGCTCGCGGCTTGCAAGCTGCCAGAAGATGCACACGAGTGAAGCATGCAGAGAAGCTAAACCGTCATGCCAGCTGTAGCATTATAGGACAAAAAGTCCAGACTGGCCATTCAGTTAGCTCGCGGCTTGAACTCGCGACTTAGTCAAGTCGCGAGGCCAAGTCGCCAGCCAGCTCTGTTTTGAAAAACTAACTCTTCGCATTCCATTCTCACACCAGTATAAATACCCCTTATACCCACGAAATGTAGAGAGCTTCTAGAGAGAATTTTGAGAGAGAAACCCTAGAGAAAAACAAGATTGACTCATCCACAATCTTCATCTTTGTTTCTCCAAATTCCTCTACTCTCACCCTCTTCATTGTTACATCCTTGAGAGGTACATTAGCAAAACCTTTTCTCACCATATCCATATCTGTGAGAAGGTTGTTTGGTGCTTGGGAAGCAGTTAGGAAGGGACCAATTGATATTGGTTGATGCTATGGGCTATAGCGGAATCCGGCAAGCTAAAGAAGACAAAGGTTCGACGTAATCTCGTTGGAGCAAGAAGCTTGGAGGGCTTAGGTACACTAGATAGATTAGGCTTGGAGGGTCTTCTGCTGTTCATGTATCCCAACTTTATTCTTTAGTGGATTATTGACCGCTTAGAGGGCGGCGGAGAGGTTTTACGCCGAGGAATTTGGTTTTCTCTTCGATAACACATCGCTGTGTTGTCTTTGTGTTTGCATCTCTCTTCCTTTAATCTTTGCCTTTTAATTACTGTTGTGGTTGTGATTAATTATGATTTAGATTGTTTTATCAATTCTGTTTTAGCTTATTTTCATATTACGCACATACATTGTTTGATAATAAGCTTGAATTTATAATTTGTAAATTGGGGGTCTAAACGTTCAAAGTGTTTTACACACTATTTGAACATTCAATTTTCTTCTTAAGATAAAAAATAATCGACAAAATGGTGGGAAAGTCATCATATTTTTATTGATAATTTGTAATGATAAAAGGATACATTTTTTTTTGGAGATTTCCTCCAAACTACCTTCGTCCTTTGCCTTTCATTAGTGTTTGTAAACATACAATTAGAAAGAAAATTGTGCAATTTGATAAATTATGTGAATGCTTTTTGCTGATTTGTGCTTAGCTCCATGTCATACTCAAATGATTTAAACAGGGAAAAAAAGTGTCATATGGTTTTCGAAGATATTCTTTAATGGTTTTAGCATTTTTTTTTTTTTTTTTGAATAGAAGATTTAAGCATGTTAAGTTGCAAGAAATGTGATTGTAGTTTATTTTAAAAAACAAAGGAGGTCTTCGTACAATTAGAAATATAGGGAAGGACAATATAATTGTAAGGTTCAATTTAATCAACCATTGTGCTGGCTTCATTCCGTGTCAAATTTGCTTGTATTTTAGCAATTAGTAACCCTGTATTTAGGTGGGATTCATGTAAGGGTAGTGTGTGAGAGAGTGTGAAGAAATGCTTGAGATTGTGCAAAGAAGCAGAGACTCGCGGCTGGGACTCGCGGGTGACTCGCGACTGGCAAGCCGCCAACTGCAGCACATGAGTGAAGCGTGCAGGAAGATGAACAGTCACGCCAGCTGGAGCACTACAGGACAAAAAGTCCAGACTGGCCAGACTGTTAGCTCGCGACTTGAACTCGTGACTCAGTCAAGTCGCAAGGCCAAGCCGCCAGCTAGCCCTGTTTTGTAAAATTTGTCTCTGCGCATTCCACTCTCACCCTAGTATAAATACCCCTTATACCCACGAAATGTAGAGAGCTTCCAGAGAGAATTTTGAGAGAGAAACTCTAGAGAAAAACAAGATTGACTCATCCCTAATCTTCACATAGAGATTATTCAAATTCCTCTACTCTCTTCATCTCCATTGTTAAATCCTTGAGAGGTTCTTAGGCAAATCCTTTTCTCACCATACTCACATTTGCGAGAAGGCTTTTTGGTGCTTTGGGAAACAGTTAGGAAGTGACCAATTCATATTGGTTGATGCTATGGGCTATAGCGGAATCCGGTAAGCTAAAGAAGAAATAGGTTCGGCGTAACCTCGTTGGAGCAAGAAGCTTGGAGGGCTTAGGTACACTGGATAGATTAGGCTTGGAGGGTCTATTGCTGTTCATGTATCCCAACTACATTCTTTAGTGGATTATTTACCGCTTGGAGGGCGGTGGAGAGGTTTTACGCCGAGAGCTTTGGTTTCCTCTTCGATAACATATCGTTGTGTTGTCCTTGTGTTTGCATCTCTCTTCCCTTATTTTTTGCCTTTTAATTTCTGTTGTAGATGTGATTTTAATTGGTTAAGATTGTTTATCAATTCTGTTATAAGTTTATGTTCATGTTCCGCACATATATTGTTTGATAATAAGCTTGAATTGGTAATTTATAAATTGGGGTCTAAACGTTCATAGTGTTTTATACACTATTTGAACTTTCAATAATTTTTGTAAACCTCAAGGGTGGATGGTGCAATTTTCCCACCTTCCATTTTTGGCATTCATTAACAAAAGTCTCAATAAATGTGTTTGAAATATTTAATATATTAAATATACATTGTTATTAAACTTGAGATAATATATTAAATATACATTGTTATTTAATATATTAATATATAATTTTTATGTTCAATCTTTCAAAGACTCCATAGACTGATAATATGGTGAATGAAACTTGAGATTTATGGATTTTTAGCATGTCTTTCAAGTCCATTGAGCCCATAAAACATCTCAAAAACTCCATGAACTAATAGTATGGTGAATAAAACTTGAGATTTTTGGGTTTATGGCACGTCTTTCAAGTCCATAAAGCCCATCATCTGAGTCTTTTTTGTTAGGAATCACCTAATTGCCATGAACGGACTTGTTGTCACAGAATTTGTTGTGATATATATATATATATATATATATAAATATATATATTATATAAGTAACTAACTTTATTAATGAGAAAGAAACTTATTATATGCCATGCTGATCAATCCATTTGATGAATCATGAGTGCTTAGTATATGCCACGCTGATCAATCCATTACCGATATCACGCCATATGGCCCATATCTCTCCGACTTTGCAAATTGGGCTAGAAGCCCGTGCCTTTTCTCCTCAAGAAATCAAGGCTCTAGGGCCCACTTTATCATTTTCATGGCTACATGATGGACTCCCCCAATCAAAATCCCTATTTAACTAATAAACAAATAAGTTTTTAGTACCCATCCCAAAAAAAAAAAAAAAAAAAAAAAAAAAAGAAATTTTTACTAAAATATTAATCATTGACATCTGCCATTCTTAGAAGATGACTCTGCTGATGCGTTTTCATTAATGTTCTTCTGTACATTGACCACATTTAAGTTAATCTTTCTATTTTACTTTATTTTTTAGATAGTAATAATATGCCGCCATAGCTTAAACATTTTTTTCCTAAATTCTTAAACAATTTGTATATAAGGAAGTGTCAATTAAGTTACAAGATTTTGGTAATAATTAAACTACAACGAATATATATAAGTGTGGATATATTTTTTCTTTTTTGGGTTATGCACGACTATCCTTGAGGTTTACTAAAATTACATTGTCCTTCCCTATATTTCCGATTGTACATAGACCTTCTTTGCTTTTTTAAAATAAACAACAATCACATTTTTTGCAACTTAGCATTCTTAAATCTTTTGCTCAAAAAAAAAAAAAAAAATGTTAAAACCATTAAAGAATATCATCAAAAACCATTTGGCACACTTTTTTTTTTCCTACTTAAATAATTTGAGTATGACATGGAGCTAAGCACAAAATAGCAAAAAGCATTCACATAATTTATCGAATTGCACAACTTTCTTTCTAATTGTATGTTTACAAAAACTAATGAAAGGCAAAGGACGAAGCTAGTTTGGAGGAAATTTCCAAAAAAATGAATCCTTTCATCATTGCAAGTTATCAATAAAAATATGATGACTTTTCCACCATTTTGTCAATTATTTTTTACCTTCCGAAGAAAATAAAGTAACCATGTTGATGCCCTGTGTAAAGAAAGAACTCATTAACTCAAAACTTTTCATGTTGTATAATGAGGATTTCACCCTACACCTTCTTTTGTCTCTCAATTAAAAAAATCAAGTAGCATTTAATTAGGGGCTGCTGATTGCTCCAACAAGTTTCGACGAGGATCTTTCATCTTATGAAAATGATTTAAGGCATTTAGGTCAGCCATGTTAATGACTCTTAGGTAAAATAGCACAATGACTCCTTTTAAGACAGAATTTTGCTTAATAATGGACTAGCCTAATACCCAGTGGCCTCTTTTTCTTTCGCCTTCATTTGGTTGGTCTTGAACCAGTTCTAACACCACTATAAAAAGAAAGGAAGCTAGGAACATGGGGAGGCAAATTATAATTATCTCTGGATCAAAAACCTTAACATACACATAGTTACTTAAAACACTTGAAACCTCTTAATTCTCATTCAAGATTTATTTTGTAGAATGCATTAATAGATTGAACCTTCAAAATTAAGATTTTATGATACTTTGCAAAATGATTGTTTTACCCTTTTGTGAACTGTCAAAATTAAGCTTTTCTGGTACATTGCAAAATGATTGTTTTACTATTTTGTGAAATTAAATGGAGGCGAAATTAAATGGAGGTTACAAAATGGGGTGTTTACAAAAAGAAAAGTTTTTATTTTTATTTAATAAAAAGAAAGAAAAAAAAACTAAGCCAATATTGATGTCAATGAGACTACTATTCAGTTAGGTCGCATAATCCATATAAATTTTCCCTCATAAAATCATCAATATTTATTTATTTGGATATGTAAACTTTTCACCACCTTAATATTTATGTGTGCCAATTATGCATCTTCACATTTTGTTCCGTACCCATGTTATATAAGTAGAATCCATCCCGTTGTGCCGTCCAAATGCAATGGTCCCCACCACAATTGGCTTCAAGCCTACTATCTTCTACATACACATCAAAAGCAGCACGGAGGTTTCCATTAAAAAAATAGCAGTAGAAATCTGTGGTCTTAAAAGTTGCAGGGTGAAAATGGAATTCCCACTGTCCATTGGGTTGAAGAGTTCTAAGGCCTAAATCGTCATCCGCAGATTTACAATGATAGGTAAGGGGTTTTTTGTTGAGATGGTTGACAATTCGTACATATATTACTATGTCGTTTGTTAACTTCAAAGAAGTACTTTGGCCAAAGGCTAAGAGAAGGATAAACACAAAACAATAAAGTTGGGTTTTGATCATTTGATCCATTTTTCTAGTCCTCAAAAAAGATGTTTGGTTATAGTTGAAATGTATTGCGCTTCTTATTTATAACTAGAGATTGTTAGTTGTACATTTACAAAGCATGTTCAAATAATAAATGATTGGTAGACATAATGAATGCACCTTAACTTTACATTAGGAAAATTGCACTGACCTCTCCTAAGGTTTACTGAAATTATACAGACCTCTCCCTTCTTTCAAATTGTACCCAAACCTCCATAGCTTTTCAAAAAGAATTTGTGCATTCACCTCTTTATTATGTAAAATCATTAAATCTAATCTAATAATATATATATATATATATATATATATATCGTATATTTTCGCTTTTACCCTTCATTGTCAAATGATATGATTCATGCAATTTCCTCCAAACTAACTTCGGCCTCTACCCATTATTAGCTTTTGTAAATATACCGTTAGAAAGAAAATTCTTAACTCAATGAAATATATGAATGCTTCTTGCAATTTTGTGGGTAGCTTCTAATCAGGCTTAAACTCACTAAGTTGGAAAAAAATAATGCACCATAAAGTTTTTGATGATATTCCTAAGAATAATGTTTTTTTTTTTTTTCTCATGGGAAATCATATACTTATTTGATGGGATATATTGAATTTTGCAATATTGATACATTTTCATATTTTGGTTAGTTATTGAATTTTGATTTAAAAACTTTCCTTTTGTTTTTAAACCATATGGATTAGAAAATGAGATTTTCATTTGTAAAGGAGGATAAATGCATAAATACAAACAATTTTCTAAAATTATATTTAAAATTCCTTTAATTGATTTAACGGTTTTAATTTGCAAAAAATGTGATTGTAGTTTATTTTTAAAGACAGGGGTTTTTCTAAAATTAGAAATATAGGGGACGACAAAAATTTGTGTTAATGAGTTCTTTGTTTACATAGGGCATCAACATGGGTCTACTCATAGTTGTCAAAACATGAATCGTATCGTGAATCGATTTTTAATTTTTTTATATTGTGTATCATATCGTATCGTGTATCGTAAGATACACAAACACTTAATAAAATTTATAAAAAACTATAATAAAATTTATAAAAAATTATAAATATACATATATAAATGATATATTCATTATAAATTTTGAATATATTCAACTAATAACTAATTTATTCATCACTTATGTAATAATATTTAGCAAACTAACTAAAAAAAATGAAACTAGCATGTATTTATAACAAACACATTCAAATTACTTAAATTCAAAAGTGATAATATATATTTTATATAAAAAGTGATAATATATTACAAATGACCCAAAAATAATTATTTATTTTCATCATATTCGTCAAATTGTCTAATCAATCTCATCTAGGTCAATGTTATCATCATGCTTATAATTTTGCAAACTTATTTTTTCATTAAAATTTTCTTTATCGTCATTTGTTAGTAACATTTACTATCTCTTCTTGTTTTTTTTATTTTAATAATTTTTTTAGCATTCTAGTTTCTTGGACTTATAAAAATAATGATAAAAAGTAAAAATTTATATTGTCAATTAATATTTTATTCAAAGTATATAAAACAAATTTGTAAATATCAAAGTGAATGGTAAGTGTATACCGTGTAGTCCAATTATAGGAGAGAGAGGAAAAAAAACTTTTGAATATGTTATTTTAGTAGGCTAAATTGAGTAAACTAATAGTTTTGTGTTAAAAACAATTCTAACAAGTTGTTAGATTCAAATAAAAGTACAAATACTAACAAAAAATCTCATTTTAAAGCATTGGTTTATGTATCATACGATACGTACGATTTTATAATACGATACAATACAATTCATATGATACGTACATTGTATTGTATGATTTATGAGCACTTACGATGTTCCGATACGACATGAATTGTACGATACATAACATTTTACAAACGATACTGACAACTATGGGTCTACTGATCTCAAAAGTGAGCAATGTTTTTCCACTTCTTATTTTTAGTTTTACTTTATTTTCTTTTGAAGGTCAAAAATAATTTACAAAATGGTGGAATAGTCTTTATCGTTTTATCGATAATGCAATGATGAAAGGATACATTTATTTTTTTTGGAAATTTCCTCCAAACTACCTTCGCTCTCTGCCTTTCATTAGTTTTTGTCTGTCAACATACAATTAGAAAGAAAATTGTGCAACTCGATAAATTATGGGAATACTGTTTTGCAGTTTTGTGGGTAGCTCCATGTCATACTAAAATTCTTTAAAGCGGGAAAAAAGTGTGCCATATGGTTTTTGATGATATTCTTTAGTGGATTTAACAATGTTAAGTTGCAGGAAATGTGATTGTAGTTTATTTTAAAAAACAAAGGAGGCCTTTGTATAATTAGAAATATAGGGAAGGACAACGTAATTTTAGTAAACCTTAAAGCTGGATGGTGCAATTTTCCCACCTTCCATTTTTTGCATACATTAACAAAAGTCTCAATAAATGCGTTTGAAATATTTAATATATTAAATATACATGGCTATTAAATGTCTTTGCTCATTAAATGTATCTGAAAATTAATTTTTCTATATTTTAGATGAGTAATGCTAGAGATACAAATTTTTTTACATATTTTTTTACAAACTGCTGACGTGATGAGTGGTTATTGGTAAATGATATAGTGATATTAATAGTAGGCTAGATGAAAACCAATAAAAAGTTGGTCACATCAACACTTTGTAAAAATATTGTAAAATAGTTTGTATCTGTAGCATCACTCATTTTAGATATTAAATTTCTTTGCAATAAATCAATGAACTAAATTTTTTGCAATAAATAAGCTTGTTTAATATTTGCACTAATTACTTTGTCTTACATTAATAAATGTGTATTTTTAATTTTATAGCATTAAATATACTTGCGTATAAAATGTACTTACATTAAAATATAGGCAAAAATGCAATTTATACATGTTAGTTTTGTCCAAAAATTATTTTAATCATTTAATTTTGAAGTTGGTCATTTTAGTCCAATATATTTTCTCAAAAATAATTTTAGTCTTTTAAGTTTGAAGTTAATCATTTT